>JAGTTL010000723.1:0-29000 GCA_036851935.1 Coregonus suidteri
AAAAACCTTTAAAAACCAAAATTTTTGGGGAATATTGAGGGGGAAATTTCCCCACCTGCTTCTAAATCATTACACACGACGGGGCCCCAAAACCCGATTTAAACACCTTTTAGCCAAAGCCTGAAACCCCTTATTTGTAAGAATGAAACCCCAGAAAAAACAGTCCCCCCTTTTAATTTTTCAGACAAAATTGTTTTATAGACAGTTAGTGTACACCCTTATTGTACAATTAAAATTTCTCCCCCAAACACTCAAAAAACAGTATTTTCAATATTAGTCCCCTTAAGAGAAAGTACTCCCTCAAACCCCATCCAAAATTAGTTATAATTAGTGAGATTTTTAAACCCCTTTTTTAGGCTGAAACACAAAAAGGGTTTTCCCCCTATTCATATCACTTTAAGGCCGGGGGGTTTTTAAATTTTTAAAGCTTTTTTCTTTCTTCTCTAACGATGCTCCGCAATGCCCCCCTTTCCGGATATTTCGGCCCCCTTAGAATTTTTTAGTTTTCACCTGAAGCATTTTCCCGGGGTTACCCTTCCTCTTTTTCTTCTTCCCCCAATTCTGTGTCGGGTTAAAAAATGACAGTCGATATGGAACATCGGGCCCCCCCTTGGGGCTGGGTAAAAATTGGGCCTTTGATATTGTTCATTTAAAGCTGAAAAACAGTGATGTTGTTTTGTTCACTTGATTCTTCATAACCAACACTTATTTTCTTCTTCCCCCCACCAGTTATAATTTGAAATTTGATAGAGTTTTCTTCGCCCTTTTCTTCCTTTGTGGCCCCTATCAGTTTTCTTAAAAAGGGTTTATTTTCAAAGGGTTCTGTCCTTGAAATATCATTTTCTTACCGGGGCCCTTTTTTTGGGGGGGGCCCCTCACTGTATTTTTCTTCCCCTTAAATTTGGGGGGAAATTTAAAATTTCTCCGCGGGTTTTTCCTTTTGTCTTTTCTGTATCTTCAGCGTCTCGAGCTGTTATTTCTTCTAAACTATTGTTTTACCAGGCATGAAACCCATCGGTCAAACCCCTCATTTTTTTTGCTAGCTTTGTGGGGAAAAAAACCCTCTTAAACCCTAAAAAACCCCCTTTAATTTCCCCAAACCTTCACACTTTTTTCACGGGAACTGAATCTCTTTCTCTTTTCTTTAAAATTTTTTCTCAGAATCAAGTCCCCCAGTACCTTTTTCCCCCCTTTTCCCCCCTTTCTTCTGACCCACAGAGTCCCCTCCACCCATGGCCTCTCATAAAATCCCCTCTAAATCGTCATCATCTTCATCTCCTTAAGTTCCCGGGCATTTTCGGTTTTCTTCCGTTTGGGGAAATATTTCATCGTTTTTTTGGGCTCGTATTCGTTTTTATCTCGGATGAATAATCACCCTGCGGAGATGTTTTTTCTGTGAATACTTTAAATGGGGGAAAAAAGGGTTTGTACTAACTTTTGCCATTGGGTTCCTCCAAAACACTACTCCCCCTTTTATTTTGTTTAAAAAAAAAGACTTTTTTAATAAATTTTTTCCCCTATATCAACCTTTTAAATTCCTTTTTTGTGAATACCCCTTTTTTAGACTATAAAAAATTTTTATGGGGTTCCCCTGTAATTTTAATATAACCTAAACAAATCCTTTAAAACCACCCTGAAAAATTTAAAACCCCAAAATTCCCTTTTCCTATGTCCCCAAATTTAAAAAATTTTGTTTTTGGTATTTTCCCACAACCCCCAATTGCAAAAAATGAAAATTAGTCATCTTCAGAAAAAAATCCCCAAAACAAACCCTTTAACCCCTGCTTTTAAAACCCCAAAATTATCAAAATTTTAAAAGAATAATGTCAGCCCGTTTTCCCAAATCGAACAAACCCCGCCCAGTGATGCACATACCCTCCAAAATGAAAATTTTTATTGAAATAGAATTTCCCAAGCCCCTGTAAAATCGTCAAAAACATCACTACCTGTTAGGGAAATTTTTTTTAAAACCATAATCATTTCCCAAAAACCCTTTTTGATTTGGATCCTCGGGGCCACGGACTGCCCCCTTTGGGAAATCTCCTCGCTCCCCCTTTCTTTTCCCCTCTCTATGAAAGGGGAAAAAAAGAACAAGAACAGTTTTTAGTATTTTAAATGCCATCAGGTATTTCCAACCATTCAATTTCATTCGTTCTCATTATTCACTCAAAGACTAAATTCAGAATTAAATAGATCGCTAAAAAAACCTTTTTTAAATTTTTTTTAAATCCGTTTTTTAAATTTTTTAATTAAAATCTTTTTATAACCCTTTTATCCTATTTTTAAAAGGGTAAAAAATTCAATGGGGTCCCAAGACAAGTTTCATTTTAAAACTCTCCCTGGCCTATTTGTTCCTTTCGTCTGGGGGCCTCTGCCCCCCCCTGCATTTTAAACCCCAAGTTTTGTTTGCAGAATCCCACCCCATGCGCAAATATTTTTATTACTAGATCGCCCCAAAAAACATTTTCTTTTTTAAATTTTAATCGTCTTTTAATTAAATTTAAATTTATACCCCTTTCAACATTATTGATTTATAATTTTAAACCAAATCTCGCCAAAAATTTTTCCCTTTCCAAAACAAGCCGTTTAACACCTAAGTTTTTTTCCCAAAAAATCTCTTTATTCTGTGACTATTATCCCTTGCCGCTTTTAAAATGGGCCCTACCCCCTTCCCCTAATGCCGTTTTTGTAGGCTTAGCACAAAACCCACATTTTGTGTTTTTAGCCCCGAAAACACGCATGCGCAAAATCTTTTTAAACCCTATATTTTGAGTCTCAGCACCCCCCTCAGGTGCCTTTAAAAAAAAAACGTTCCCAAAATTCGTGCCATAAACCCCCAACCCCACGTTTGGTACTGTAGTGTCGCAAAATTAAAAAAACCATGCGCATAAACCATTAAAAAACCCTTTTTCACTTTGGAAAAAAGATTCTCTCTTTTTTCTCCCAAACAGAATAATCCCCAGTCCAGCGAAATTCCCTTTTCCCCCCTTATATTTTAAAAACAACATTTACGCGCCCCCAAAAAAAATAACCTGATTTACAAAACTTTAAACGGGTTTTAAAGGAGTTTTTCCCCCGTCGCAACGGAATTTTAAGGATACTTTGCAGGGTAGCACGCAAAAACCAATTAGCAGTAGCATTAGTTTACCCTAAAAGCCAAAAGGTACACAAAGCATGTTTCCCCATTTTAACCCTTTAAAAAAGATTACCCCTGAGCAACGATGAAACCACGGGGCCCAAAACCAAATCCAGCCTTAGTTTTCACCCCTCTAGCCAACTGCAGCCTACTACACAAACCCAATATCCTCCCGGGCCAAATAATCATAATCACAATTATTCCCCGTCAACTTTTTTTTTCCCTTAAAAGGGATGAACCCTCAATCAAGAGGTTCCCCCCAAAACCAATTTCCCGTCCCCAGGGGGAGGAGTTAAAAAAAAACCTTTTCACTTCAAAAATTCCCGCTTAAGAAATCAAACCTGCCAAAGCCTAACACTTCACACGGGTTTTTGTACCCCCAATCAATAAAAATAATAATTATTTTTACGAGTCCCCCCTTTTTCGGGGTTTTTTTCCAATTTTTTTTTAACGGTCCCCAAAATGGGCAGATATTTTTTTCCCAAACATTTTTTCTTACCAATCCAATTTGTACAACCCCTTTTTGAAAAACAGCGTTACACATAAACCCCAAAATTTTTTAAAATATTTTCTTTCGACTCCCATTTAAAACACCCCTAACCCCAACCTGGGGCCCAGGTTTTAATGGAACTTTTCCCCTTTCAGTGTACAAAAAGGTCATACCCAAATCTAAAAAAACCCGAAGCGGTGGGGGGGAACACTCCCCCCTTTTTTTTCCCTTTCAGAGAGATTTTACCCCGGCGTTTTAAAGAAACACGGGGAAAAGAAAAACCAGCCCCTTTTTGGGCCCCATTTTTTTTTGTTTTTATATGAGGGAAGGTGGAATTATGTGTCAAAAAAAGAAGCCCTCTCTAAGAACATTGTTTAATGGGGTTTTTTAGCCCACAAGTTAGCAGGAGTTTACAGACGGGGGTTTGGGTCCGGAGGGGGCAGTTTTCGTCCAAAATGCCCCCCCTTTTGGTTCTGTCCTATTTTCTTCGTTTTTACCCCTATTTATAAAAAATGAAACAAGATGGGCTTCCCTTTTTGGGGCCCTTTTACAATCATTTCCCTTTGTCTATTTATTTTACTTTATACTAAAAACCCCCAACTTTCCATTTCGTCATAAAAAAAAATTTTTAACAAAGGCAAAAATTTTCAGATAAATACTTTTTCCCCGGGGGTTTTAAACAGTCCTCCCCCCCCCAAAGGGGTTTTAAAGAAAGCTCCTTTTCTCCCCGGGGGGGTACCCAGCCCTCTCCCCCCAAAGGGGGGAACGCTTTTTTTTCCCCCAGGGTAGCAGTCCTTTTCCCCCCGGGGGGTGGGCCAAGCCCCTTTTCTCCCCGGGGTTTTCAGCTCCTCTCTCCCCAGGGGAAAACAGCTCCTCTCCCCCAGGGGGATCAGTCTCTCTCCCCGGGGGTACCCAGTTCTTCTCCCCGGGGGTTTAACCCAGCTCCTCTCTCCCCGGGGGGGGGTTAAACAGTCCTCTCCCCCCAAGGGGTAGCAGCTCCTTTTCTCCCCTGGTGTGAAGACATGGTTTGGCTTAGCCCACAGCCAGTAGGGGGGGCCCGGGGAAAGGAAATTTTAAAACAGCAAAAATCAAAATCCCTCACCAGTGTTTTCCCAAAAAAACCACTCAAAAAAGTAAAAATATAGACCTGACCTGTCCAATGACCCCCAAAAACGGTTTAAAAATCCCACATTACCTAAACACACTCTTCCTTTTCCCTCTCTCTCTCTCTCCTTCCTCTCTCTCTCTCTCTCTCTCTCTCTCTCCTCTAAAAAAACCCCACAAAATGCAGTAATTAGAATCCCTATATCAGTTTTAGTGATAGTCTACTGTGTTTTCCCCCCCCTCTCTTTCTCTTCAATCATTTTTCTCTGTGTGGGTTATGATTTTCTTTCATTTTGTCGGGTGTCTCTCTCCATTATCTATTCTTCTGTTGCTGTCCCCTGTGTCTGTCGGGTGTTTCTCCTTTCATTCCTTTTCCCTTCTTTTGCTGTCTCTGTGTTTTGGCGGGTTGTCTCTCCCCCATCATACCTTTTCTTCTTTGCTGCTCTATGTTTTTGGTTGGTGCTTCCCCTTTCATATCTTTATTCTTTTTGTTGCTTCTCTGTGTCTTGCTGATGTTTCTCTTTGTTTGCAACCAAAATTTGGGAGCTTTTGGGAATTTTTAACTTGTTTTTCCCATGTAAATGGTGTTTTTTTATTATGGCCCCCCTAACTACCCCCTTTAGGGATACCAAAGAACCCACATTTCCCACAGGCATTAGGGATTGGGTGGGGTTTGCATTTGCTTTCAAATTTGATTATTACTTGGTGTGGGCATGGGGGGCAACTTTTTTTTAGGGTTGGGAACAGTCACAACCACAAGTCTCACAAAAATTTCATTTTTGGGAAAAGGGATTGAATATTTTGGCCCAAAATTTACCCAATTTTTTTCCCACGGGAATTGGGGCCAGGTTTTTTTCGGGGTGAAACGGGAAACCACGGGCTGTCTCATTTAGGTGTGAGGGAGGCCCTGGTCGGGGGGCCAAATTTTCGAGCCTGATAGAATATAAAGGGAAAAAACCGTGGGAATGCAGTAGAACATGGTGAAAAAAACCCAGATGGCAGTAACCTCATTTTCTGCTTTTTCCTTGGTTTTTACTGGGATTTTGTATTTGCATAAAATTTTGCCCCTCCATTTTCTCTGAAAGGGAAGATATTTAAAAACCGGACACTTTGTCCCAAGATAAACAGATACTATGAAGCCTAAATTTAGGTTGAATCTTTTTTGCCCAAAAATTGTAGAAAGCAGTTTGAAATTTGTACGGCAGAATAGCTTTTCACATAATCCTAATACTCTTAGGGAAATACTTTTAAAACCCCAAAAAACATTGTCTTCTTTGGGGCGGGCCGGGGTTATGGTGGGTAAACTTTCCCTAGTGGTTAGAAGGTGGCCCCAGTAACTTACAGGTCGCGGGTTTTAAAATACCCGAGCCGCCCAATGGGGAAAAATTGTTGATGTGCCCTTAAGCAAGGCACTTAACCAAAAACTTGTTTCATGGGTGCTGTACTACTAGGGATGACCCTGAAAACGCACCATCTGGTGTATCTAAACAAAAAAAAACATATATATTTTTTGAAATTTTCCAACAGTTAATTTAAAAATGCGGGTTTCATAACTTTTGTTGACGTTGATCCAAGGACACCTTCCTTCCCATTCCCCTCTTACTGCAAAAAAAATTTTCCAATGAAAATATGGATTTAATAGTTAGAGAGAACGTTTCCCAAAAACCCGCCCCACTGCTACAAGCAGGAAAAAAGGTATGGAAAAAAAAAAAACCCAAAAATTTGTGACTTTTCTTTTTTGTAGAAACCCCTGAATGATAAATTTGTGGATCTATCGGTCATTTTTTGGCCAACCACATTGGAACTTTCCAAATTTCTTTAAGGACATGAAGAGGAGTCATTGTTTTCGGGGAAGGGGGTTCTCCATGGCGAAGGAGGGACAGGAGGCAGGGCTAAGGGCAAAAGGAAGCCACCCAACTTTGCCCCACAAAGGCAAAAAAGCCCGTTACGCCCCAAAGTTTCCCTGCCCTATAACCAAAAAACCACGATCACCCCATGACCACTAAAATGTGATACTGACTCGCCTTTGTATGGGCCTTAAAAAAAGTATAAGGGTTTAAACAAAAGGGGAAAGTGCAGCATCCAAAAAATCTAAAAATGTTGATCCAACCCTTTTTTGTTTTTTTTTTTTGATGGAAACGTTTTATAGTTTTTACTACCCTTCCCCAAATGTATTTAATGGTGTTTTTGTAGCGTTTTTTCTTTTTCAATGTGGTTTATTTGGGAGGGGCCCAAGATTATTTATTTATGGAGAAGTTTTTACTTTAGAAATATTTTACATTGGGATGACTATATTATAAGCTGTTTTTACCATTATCACTATCTATCTCTCTCTCTCACACATACCACACACACACTGTGCCACAGTGCAAACACTATTATTTCTGTTGATTGTAGGCCAGCAGCAGAAGAAGATAGCCGTCGTTCAACCAGAGAAGCAGTAAGTTCGCTGATGCAGTAATATCATCCAGAGAACAGCTCCAAGTTTTAAAACTCTCACTATTCCATCTCCCTTTTGAAAATCCCCATCCAGCACTTTAACAGTTCCATCACACAGATTGCTATTCCACTCTAAAAACAAATCAATGCATTGCCAAGCCATGTTCCGCCAACACAGTTTGCTATCTCTCAGCGGAGCCCTTATACTGTTACAATAGAAAACCCTAGATGGAGAACCACTGTTGATAGATCTCTAAAAGCCTCTTCTGGCCCCCCTCTACTCTAGATGGTCTACCCTCTCTCCACCTGTCTACATTAGCTCCCCTGTTCCTTGGAAATTGCTCTGTTGCCCTTCAGCGACAGATCTGTTATTCTTGACAAATCCGTTGTTGTTCAGTAGCGGCTGGGAAACACCAGCATCTCAAGGATAGGGATACTGTTCTGTCAGAGACAACATATGAGGCTTTCAGTAACACTTTGTCAACCCACTTTGTTCCGTCTAACTTGTGCCCTCTTCTGTTTGCTCCTCCAAGGGTCTCATTCATACAGTATTTGATCTCTCATGTCTTTGCCTCCGTCTGTGTGCTGTCAGTAGTGTTTGGGGAAGGACATGTATCACACTACGCTACAGCTGACTTCTAGTCACTTAAATATGTGTGTATGGTTCTCTTCTGATTGATTGGACGGCTTGGCTGTTCACTTGATTGATTGGTTCATGGATTACTCTTGACCTCCTGCATTCTGTTTGCTGTCTTTTCTTCTTCCGCCCCTTTCTTTTGCTGGTTCTCTCTTGTTAACCTCTGTGCTGCTGTCTTTTGTTTCCATGGATTTTCTATTCTGTCTTTTCTTGTCTCCCTACTTATGTGATGTATCTCTTGTCTTGCGCTCTTCTGTTACTGTTTTTTAGGTCTTTCTTTCCTAGTGCTGTCTCTTGACTCCCGATTTCGTTGCTGTTTCTTGTGTCCGTGCACTTTGATTGTGTCTCTCTATAGTCCGGACTGTTTAGTGTGCTATTCTCTTGATCAGCCCCGTCTTCGTCGTGTCTCAGTTTGCTGCTCACAATTTCTGATTGGTGTCTCTCAGCTTGGTCTCAGTCGTCTGAGTGGTTGTCTTTCTACAAACTACCTTATCATTGCTTTCTGTTAGCAAAAATTCCCCTCATCATTTTTCAGCCAATTTTATTGTTTCCCCTTTCTTGTGCGTGTGTTTGTGTCTTGTTTGGTATGTTTCTGTTCTCCTTTCTATACCCTCTTGCTGGTGTTTTCTGCCTCCTATTTGTCTTTTGTCTTCTGTTGCTGTCTCAACCTTGTCTTGGGGGTTTTTTTGGGTTCTAATGAGTTACCTTCTTATGGTGCTGAGTTTGTCTTCCCATCTTCTGCTGCTCGTCTCTCTGGTGGTGCACCCTTCTTGTATTGGCCTTCTTATCTGGCATTGCTGTGGGAGTCTTATAACAAAGTCAGGATACATCTTCTTTCTTGTCTGTCTGGCTTTTCCACATGGCCGGCTGATTTGTCTATTTTGCTCCACTATTTGTTTTTCCTATCTTATCTCAACTCTCAATTCTTTTCCTCCTGCTTTTTTCAGCGCTGTTTTCTTTTGTCTTCAGGTTGGTGTTTCCATCAAGTCTCACGCCTCTTTGTTTGTCTGGGTTAATTGTGTCTGGTTTTATTTCTCTCTCTTTTTGGGCTTCTCTTTCCCTAACCTAACACTAAATTGACTTCTTTCTTGGCGCCTGACGTTCTCCTGTCTGTCTGTTCTTTTGGCTGATGTCTCTTGTATGCCTCCTTCTGATGGGGTCTCTCGTCTCTCCCTCTCACAATGGGTTGTACTGGCTTCTGCCAGGATCTATGCTGGAGGTTATGCTGTTACCATCTCTGGTTGCTGGTCCCTGAGAGGAAGGGTGCTCAGTTGCTGTGGGGCTTGGCTGCCCCAGGGGCTGTTAGGGCCTTACTTGGAAGGGCCTCCCTGGTCCTCAATGGGCGTTGCGATTTTGGGTTTCCTTAACAGCTCCCTTGGCTGCACCCAAATCTGGTTCCGTTCGTGCTCTCCTTATTGACCAGGAGGCCTGGGGCGGGGTGCTGACAATTGTCGAACAGTGGACTCCCCTCTTGTCTTGGGGGACGTCTTGTCTGCCTAATTCTCCCACTGGAGAGCTCACTTGTCTCTTCTGGTGGGGGCTGTCTCTTGGCCGGAGAGAGTGGGGGGGTAACTTTTGTTCCTCCTCTGGAGTTTCGTCCTCTCAGCACCGTCTTCTGTTTGTTGGACTTTGTCTTCTCCCTTTTCTGTTCACCCACGGTATCTCCGCCGTTGTCTCTAACTTTGCAAAACACCCTTGGGTTCGTAACTGCTATGCGTGACCTCTATGTCCCTCTTCTCTGTTCTTGTCTCTTTGAGAGTCGTGTGTGTCCATCATTTACTGTCTTGTTTTGTCTCTTTCTGACCTTTTTAACTTGTATTTTTCTTTTTTTGTCGGGAATGTTTCAACTTTTTCTGTCTTTTCTTTTTGTTTCAGTTTCTTTTCGTCTCTTGTGTCTGCTTTCTGTACAGGGTGTTTCTGAGCTTCATGTTCTCTCCATCGCTTTCCTGGTTCCTTCTTGCTTTAGCAATCTTTTGTCTTCCTCAGCCTGTCAAGCCTCTTTCAGTCCTGATATTCTTTATGATCTGTCCTGAGGCTTGGTGTGCGTTGTCTCTGGCCCATGGGGTTCCATGTTACCCGTTGCAGTCTGGGTGTCCTGGGAGGAGGTCTCTCTCCATATTTCCTGCGGCCCTCTGTGTCGTCTCGTGCTCCTGTCTGGTGTCTTATCTTCTCAGCGGGTGCGTGTGGCTGGTGTATGATGGTGGTGTGGTGGGTCTCTGTTCATATCTCGTCGGTGCTTTGGTGCTTACCTTGGGCTCGGCGGTTTTTCTTGTCGTCTCCTTGGGGACTAGGCCACTAGTGGCTGTGCTGTCTCCTATGTTCGGGTTTGGTCCTGCTGTCTGGCAGATCATATCCCTGCTCTTCTGTCAGTGAAATATGTGTCTTATGTCTGGCAGTTCTCTCCAGGGCCCATCCTCTCAATATGTGGTCCTCCTCTTCTATGGCAAGTGGGCTTGTATCGGTGTTTTGTCGGCACTAAGATATTTTCTGTGCTCAGTCTCTGGGTTGGATGTCTGGTGGCTTGACTGGTCATGTGCCTGTGCTTTCTGGTGGCTAGTTTCTGGTTGTTCTGGGGCTTGCCATCACATACGGTGATGGGTTGATCTGCCCGGTTGGGTGTGTGACGGCTGCGCTCCGTGCTCGCGGTCCTGTTTCTGGCTGGGGGGATCCTGTGATGTCGATTCTGTCTTTGGTTGTCTGCTCTCGGAAAGATGGCCTGGGCCCGGTTGCTGGCGGTGTGTCTTGTGTGGTGTCTTTGTCCATTCATATTTTCAGGGTCTTCTATGCTGTATGACCTGTCTTGTCGGCGGTGTGGTCTTCTCAGCGGCTCGGTATTCTTCTGGAACTGGGTCTGTGCCTGTACTGGTGTCCCTCCCCTCGTTGGGCATCTTCTCTGAGCCGTTCTGTGGTGGGTGTCTTTGTCTGTCTCGTCGGTCGTCCGCTGTACTCGGGTTCTTGTCGTGGTGCTGTCGCACTCGTCTGGTGGGAACCCCCCTCTTATCCTTGTGCTGGGTCTTCTTGGACTCGCTCTGTTGCGGGTCTGCGCATCATAATCTCTGTCTTCTCTGTTGCTGTCTCTGGCGTGTTGGTGCAGTTCTCCTTTTCCATCACTATCGCTGTTCTTCGGTTCTGTTTGTTCTTCACCGTCTCTGTCTTTGTCTTTCTTACCATCATGAGGCCCTAGTCTTCATATTTCTTCGCCCTGTGTCTGTGTTCTCCGGTGGGTTCTGCAGCGCATTTGGTTTGTTTTTATTGTGGTTGTCCCTATGCTCTTGTTGGGTCGTGGGCGCCCATATCCTTTCTTCTATTGTCTTCATGTTTCCCCCCGTCTTTCTCTCGTTTTTGCCTCCCGTTCGCCATGGATTCATTAATTCGTTCTTTCTGTCTACTGGTTCCTTTTTCTGGTGTTACTGCCTCTCTCTCCCGCCCCTCTTCTATGCTCTCTATGGTTTCTTTTCTGGCCACTCCCCCCACAGGTTCTGCTTTCTTTTTCTGTCCCCCTATTCTTTCTTCTGAAGAATCTCCTTCATCCAGGTCAGTCTTATTAACCTAACCCCCGTCAGTTCTCTGTCTCCTCCCGATCCTTTCCCGTTATTTCTAGTTAATTGTCCTGTCTTTCCTTGGACTTTGTGCTCCTCAAAAGGCTTTCTAGTGGACATGTCTTGGACTAGTTGACACACGTCTCGTTCTTGGTCCTGGTTTCTTTCTCCATCTATTTCCTGTTTTGCTTCTCCCGTGTCCCTCTTCTTTCTTTTGTCCTGTTTTTCATGGGTTATCCTTTTTTTTTCTTTCGTGTTCTTTTTGTCTTGTCTGGTGTTCGTTTCTTCATCTATTATTTTCGAATCTGAAAGATCTCTGTCGTTTTTTTCTTGGGGTTGCTTGCTTCATTGGTCGCTTTTCTATTTCTTCTGGGGCTGGTCTTCGGGTCTCCTCTGGGGTCCCTTTCATCATCTTCCTGTTTCTCCTGTTGGGGGATCTCCCTTCTCTTGGTCTATGGTTGTCTTCTCTTTTCTTGATCCTCCGTTTTTTTTCCGGTTGTTAACTGTGTCTTTCTTCTCCCTCTCTCAAATCATATCCTATTTTTACTCCTTGCTGTCTCTTCGGTCCGCCTCTGGTCTCTCTCCATCCTGTTTCCACCCAGTCCCGCATGCTCTTTCTGTCTTCTTTTTGGTTTTTTCTTCTTTACATGTGGGACTGTTTCCTAATTTTCTTTGCTGTTGCTGATTCTGGTGTCGCTTCTGAGTTTCTCTCCTTATCATTTCATATTTCGTTTGTTTTAGGCATCTCTGGAAGTTCTCTCGGTCTTGTCTCTTCATCATATTTTGAGGTGTTGTTTTTGTTTGCCTTTCGTCTGGAAATGTGTCTGGTTTCCCTCACATTCTTCTTTATTCCCTTCTGTTTCCTGTCTCTGTGTCTGGTTTTTTTTTCTCTCTCCTTGTTTATCCTATTCTTTTTTTTGTCTCTGTGTTTCTCTTCTTGTCTTGTCGCTCTCTTCACCTTTTCTTTTCTCTCCTCTTTTCTCGTTTCTCTCTACTTGTCTGTGCCACTTCCTCCTTCATTTCTTCGATTTCTTTTTGTTCTGCTTTCTCTTCTCTCTTTTGTTTTTTCTTTGGTTTTCATATCCTATTCTTCTGAACTGTATCTGTGTCTTGTACCTGTGGCTTCGTCTCTCCCATTGCTATCCTGTCCCTGCGTTTTGCTGCTTCTGTTTATTGCTCCTTGTCTCCTTTCCCTCCTCTCCGCTTCTTTTTTTCCTCGCCTCTTCTTCTCTTTCCTTGATGTCTCTCTGCGGTTACTATGCTCTCTTTTTTTTTTGCTTTCTTTCTGGTGCTCTTTGTCTCCTGTTGTAACAGGTTACATTTTCTAATTATATGATTTTTCCTAAACTAGCCCCATAGGGCTATTCTGTGATTCTGTCGTTCTCTTACCACCTTTTTTACGATTGGGTCGCGTGCATTATTGCTGTTCGTGAATTTCTTATACGTTCTTCGTTGGCAACTGTGGGCAACATTCATTTGCATTGTATGCTTTTTCTTTCCTTTTGGTTCTCACTTTCTTCTGATTTGGACAAGACTTTGCATTTTTTTCCAAAATCGTTCACCCTTTTTCGTTTCTCTCTTGTCAATTTTCGTCTCTCCGGGTAAATGGAGACAATGGCTGTCCTCTTGGAGGCTGGTGAGGTGAGGTCATTGTTTCTATTTTCTGACTGCGCCTGATAGAATCCTCTAGCTTTTATCGTTTTTCTTTTGTCTTTGCATATTCTTTCCACTCCCCAGCATGGCTGTAACATCACTCGCTCCCTTTCTTTCTCTCTGGTTTTTACTGGACTGTCCTTGACCTCACATTTGACCATTTTTTTTCTCTCGCTCTTTTTCCTATTTTGTCTTTCTCTTTCACTTTGTCTCAAGTTCTCCCCCTTTGTTTATCTCATTCTGATTTCTTCTTCTTTTTCTTTCTCTGACCAAATCTATTATTTGCAGTTGCACACCTAAGGTCCACTACCACGACGTGCACGTTTTTCCTAATACCTTTCATGCTTTTCCTTTCTTTTCTGCTTCAGTGGTCTGTTTCTCGCGGGACCTTGTATGCTGTTTTTTCTTGCATCGTTTTTTTCTGCGTTGTCGTGTTTTGTAACTGAAAGTTTTGCTTGCTCGTTTCTCTCAATGCCGTTCAATGTGAAAATTTTTTGTCTCCCCCCTTCAGCAGGCGCTTCCCTCGCTTGTTTTCTTCATCTTTTCTTAGTCTTTTCATGCCTTATTCTCTACTTTGATTCTTCTTCTTTCATTTCTCTTTCCTTCCTTCTCTGACAATTCCTCCCTACCCCTCTTTCTTTGCTTCTTTTTCTTTTCTTTTTACCATCCTTTTTTTTGTTTTACTCTTTTCTTGGGACCTCTCTCCCTCTTGCTTTCTTCTTCACTGGCATTACCTCTTTCTTTCTTTATACTTTTTTTTTGAAAATATCGTGACTTTCTTCCTAGTAGCATTCCTGGCCCCCTGTAAAACGCACAAACTACTTTTTTCAGGTTTCAAGGTATGTTCCTCCCCTCTCATGTTTCCTTTCTGCCGTCATAGTAACCCTGAATGATCCAGGTTTCCTCTATCTTGTAATCTCCCGTCATCCCTTTCCACATCTGGAATCTTTCTCCTTCCCTCAAAGGACCTGAAGCCTCGAGTTTTTGTTTCAGGAAGATTTCTTTCCATGGCCCTTTCTTTTCCTCTCCCTCCTCCTCTTCTCTTTCTTCTTGCCCACTGAACATATTGCTCTAAAAAGGCAAAGAAGCAGGTACGCATTTATTCCCTCTTAGAAGATATGGCTGTTATCCATTGCTTTCTATGTCTTACTGTCTTGTCTCCACCCTTGACACTCTTCTGCTGTCCTTCTCTCTTATCTTCTCTCTTTTGTTGCTGTCTCTTTATTATCCATTCCTCTCTTTCGTCTCTCTTTTCTTTTTATTCTGGCCTGTCCCTTTTTTCTGCTTTCTTCTCTTCTTCTCTCTTCCTCTCTCCTCTTCTTTTGCTATTTCTCTTCTCTTCACCTCTTCTGTTCCTTCCTTCTCACTGCTTTCCTTTTTTTTCTCTGTTGCTATCCCTTTCTGTTTTCACTCATTCTTTGCTTTTCTTTTTTCTCCTCTTCTTTTTCTTTTTTCTCTTTTTTCCCTTTTCTCTCTCTACTCTTTTTTTATCTCCTGTGCTTCTGCTCATTTCCTTCCTTCTTTCTGTCTGCTCTTCTTTTTGTTTTTTCGTTCCTCGTCTTATTGTTCTTCTCTTTTCTTTGCCTACTCTCTTTTCTCCTTTTATTCTTTCGTTTCCTCTTTCCTCTCGTATCACCCTTCTGTTGCTTGTCTTTTTCTTCCCTTCTTTCTTTTACCGTCTCTCTTCTCTCCCTTTTCTTCTGTTTGCTCTTTCTTGTCCCTTCTCCATTTCTTCTCCTGTCCTCTTTCTTCTTTCTTCTCCTTCCCTCTCTCTCTTTTCCCTCTTCTCTTTCTTATCTTTTTTCTTCCTCTTTCCTTTGTTGTCTATTTTCTCTTCTCTGTACTCTTCTGTTCATCTACTCTCCCTATTTCCCCTCTCTTCTTTTCCTTCTTCCACTTCTCGGTCCTTCTGGCTCATTGCTTTTCTCCTGTTCTTACCTTCTGTTCCTGTATTCCTTGTCTTCCCCTCTCATGTACTTTTTCTCCTTTTATGTCCCTCTCCTGTTGGAGGTTCTCTGTAAATTCTCCTTCTTTGCTCCATCTTCTTCCTCTTCCAATATTCGTTTACTGTTTTACCTATTTTTGATTCTCTTTTCGTTAGCTAAATAACTCTAAAATCTAATCTCTAACACGTCCGTTTCATGTCTTTTGTTGGGTCTTATCCCTCTCCTTTGCTTTCTTTTTATCCTGCTCATTTAGTGGTTTTTGTCTCTTTCGTCCCTTTCTGGGTTCTTTCTGTCTTATTGTCTTGTATCGCCTCACAACATTATCTCTTATTTGTGGAATGGTTTTCCTGAATGCTTCACATTGGTATTTTCTCTTCTTTCCTGGCTTCTTGATCATTTTATTTCTTCTGGCTGGAGTTTTCCTGCCTATTCTTTATGTTCTTTTTTCTTTCCTTTTCTGTTCCTGTCTTTATAGGATCCTGCTTTTTTCCTGCCTCTTTCTTGTCTCTGTGCGCATCTGATTATCTTCTCTACAATTCCTCTCCTCTTCTGGTCCTTCGTTCTTCCCTCTGCCTATCTTCCCCTGCCTCTCCTTGCCTTCTTCTTTTTTATTTCCTGTTCCATTTCCCTTCTCTGCTGCTTTCTTTTTCTTTTGTCCTCTTTCTCTTTTTTGCCTCGTCGGCTGTTCTCTCTCTTCTATCCTTTCCTGTTTGATGTTCCTCCCTCTTGCTTCCCCTTCTTTCGTTCCTCTTGGTTTTCTTCCCCCTCTTCTTGAGCATATCTTCTTGTCACAACCCTCTCTCTCTTGCTGATTCTTCTTGTTCAATCCACTGATTTGTAAATTGTCTCTTCACTTCTCTCGCTCTTCCTGCTGTCTTCTTATCTGCCTTTTCCCTCGGTTCGTCTAGAATTTCTCTTCTTTTCCTTTTGCTTTCTGGCCATTTCTTGCGGACCTCTATATCTCTCTCTAAAAATGCTGCCCCTTCCACCTCTTGTCTGTCTCCCTCTCCTTGTTGTGCTCCCTTGTTTTCCTTCCTTGTCCTTCTCTTCCTCTTTTCCCTATCCCCCTTCGACCACTCTGTCTTGATTGTCTGACAAACTTCTTTCCCATTCTCCGATTCGCCATCTTCGATCTCTGTCCTTTTTTTCTTCCCCTCTCTCCTTTTTTTTCTTTTTTTTCCCCTTCTTCTTATGCTGTCCCTATCTTTCCCTCCTTGTTTTTTCTTTCTTTCTTCTGATTTATTTTTCCTTTGTTGTTGTCTCCTTTTGGTTTCTTCTTTTTGTTCTCCCTTCTTCTCTCCTCCTTTTCTCCCTCTCTCTTTTTTCTGCCCTCCTCCTTTCTTCTCCCTCTCTCCTCCTTTTTCTGTTCTGTCCTCTTTCTCTCTTAACTGCTTCTTTCTCTTCTCTCTTCGCTTCCCCCCTCTTCCTCGTTTTTTCTCCCTCTCTGGTCCTTTTCCCTTTCCCTGCAGCTCACTCTGTCATCTTGCTACCTCCCCCGTCTTTGCTTTCTCCTTGTCTCCTCCGTTCTTTGTTTTTCTCTTTTTGTTGTTTTTTCTTTCGCTTTTCATATTCTCCTCAATCTTATCCCTGCATGGTTCTTCTCTTTTTTGACCCTCCTTTTTCCTCTTATCTCTCCTGTTACAAGCATCTTTTTTCTCATTCTGTCTTCCTTTTCAACCCTTCTGCTTTGCCTTTTCCTTTCTCTTTTCCTTCCTGTTTCCATTTATCTTCTCTTCCTTTCTTCCTCTTTCTCTGCTTTTTTTTTCTGTTCTCTCTTTTTCCTCTTGTTTCTGTTCTTTCCCTTTCTTTTTCTCTTTCTCTTTTTTGTTCTCCTTCGTTCTCACTCTTCTTTTTTTCTCTCCTTTTTTCCACCCTCTTCTTTTCCCTTTCCTCTCGCCCTTTCTGGTTTTTTTCTTTGTTTATCTCCTTCTCCTCTCTCTCTTGTCTACTCTTTCTCTTGCTGTTCTCTATGTTTCTTTGTCTTCTGTTTTTTCTTTTTTTTTCTTCCTTTCTTTTGTCTTTTTGTTTCTTCTTCTTATTACACTTTGTCAAGTTTTTCTTACTCTTGTCCTCTCCTATTCTGGTCCCTCTCTGTTACCCCCCTTTTTTGCGTCTCTCACTTCTTGAATTTGCGCTTATTGCTTGCCCTTTCGTTCCCCTTGTTTCCTTTGTCTTTCCTCCTGGCTTGTTTTGTTGTAGTTGCCCTAATTTAATTGACTTTTTGCCTCAAAAAAGCCCTTCTGTTGCTGTTGCTTTTATTCGTGCCCTTGCTCTTCCGCTCTCTATGGCTTGCCCTCTCAAGGTTGCATTTCTCTTGACCATCTCTTCTTCAGCTTCCTTCCTTTGTAGCCCTCTAAAGTTTTTCTCCTGTTCTCTTTCTTTTGTCTGCCTGCTCTTATTTTCTGTTCTCTTCTGGCCTATTATTTGCTGTTGGCCTCTTCATTCTATACACGTCTCTCTTGCACACCTCCTCTCTTTCTATTCTGCCCTCCTTCCCCTGTCCTCTCTTCATCTTCTTTCTTTCTGGCTGCCTCTGTTCTCCCTTCTGTTGTTCTACTTGTCTCTAACTTTTCTTTTCCCTTCTTCTTCTTCTCATGTCTTCTCTCCCTGTCCTCTATGTCTGCCTCTCTCCACTCGCGTCTCTCCTTCCTCTCTCTCACTTCTCTTTGTCTTCCTCTGCTATGTTCTATGCCCTCTTCTCTTCCTATCTCTCGTGATCTCACCTCTCTCTGTTGCTCTGGCTCCTCTCTCCTTCTCCTCCATCTTTCCTTTCCTGCTTTCTTAGTCATAGACCGCACTCTGCAATCTTATCTCCTCCATATACTCCCTCTAATCGCTTATTTTAATCGCTCTGTGTATCTCCTCTATCCTGGCGGTCTACTGTCCTAACCTATCTTCGGATCCGATATATCTTGTCGCCCGCTTCTTGTTTCTTCCTGGGTCTTTTGATTATACTTTCTGTCCCTCTCTCCTTTTTTCCTTCTCCTTTTTTCTGTGCTCTCTCGTCTCCCTCTTCTTGTTAGCTAACCTCTCTTGTCAAATAATGTCGGGTGCTGAGTTCGTGTCTACCTCTTCTCTTGTTTTTCTCTCTTGTCTAACTTCTTCCTGTTGCTGTCGTTTATATTTTCCCCCCTTTTGTGCGACTTTCCTCTCTTGTCTTCAGGGTCCTGTGCTGTTTTTTTTTCTTGTCTGCCCTCTTATTTTGCTGGTCTCTTTTGTCCGCCCTCTTCGTGCTGTTTGTCTTTGTCTTTCCTCTTATGTCACTGTCCTCTTTTTGATTTGGCTTTTCTATTGCTGTTATCTCTTTTGGTTCGTTCTTTGCTGTCTTCTTGTCTCACTTGTTATGTGTCTGTCCTCTCTGATCTCACTATTCTGTAACATTTAAACTATTGTCTAATAAATATAATACATAATTCTATCTTGTCTCCCATCTTCTTTTATTTTTCTTCTTGTTATTTTCTTCTGTTGCTGTCTCTTTGCTCTTATCTTTGTTTGCTTTTTTTACTGTATATCTTTTTTTGGGTTATCTTTTTTGTTTGTTCTTTATTTTTTTTTTCTTTTCTTTGTTATCTTGTTTTTTGCTTTTCTATTTGTGTATTTTCCCTTTTTATACCCTTTTCTTTTGCTGTTTTCTTTTTTGCCTCTTTTTTGTTTTTTATCTTTTTGCTTTGATTGTCTTTTTTTTTTTTCTCTTTTTTCTTTTACTTTTTTTTTTTTTTTATTTCCGCCCCCGTTCTAACTTGTTGCTTTCTCTTTTTTTTATTTGCTCTTTTTTTTTGTGTCCATTTTCTGTTCCTTTTTTTTTTTCTGTTATATTTTTATTTTTTTTTTTTGTTTGCTTGGTTCTCTTGTTTTTCTCTTGTGTTCTTTTCCTTTTTTTGTTTTTACTTTTCTTTTTTTCTTTTTTTTCCAGACCCTTTTTTTTTTCCTGTCGTTTTTTCGGTTTGTTTATTTTTTCTTTGTTTACTTTTCTATTTTTTTATTGTTTGTCTCTTTTTAGCATTTTCTTTTCTTTTTTTGTTTTTATGCTCCTTTTGTTTGTGTTTTCTTTGTTGTTGTTTTTAACTGTTTTGTTTTTCTATCTTATCCTATTTTGTCTATTTTTTATCTCTTGCTGTTTTTCCTATTGGGGTTTCATGTTTTTTTTCTTTGTTTTTCGGGTTTTTTTTTGTTTTGAATGTTATTCTATATTTATGTTTAGTTATTGTTTTTTAATTTTTTTTTATTTTTTTTATTTTCTGTTTTATGTTTTTTCCTTTTTTTTGTCTGTTGCTGTTCTGTTTCCACCCCCCTTTTTTCTTTGTCATATTTTTTGTTTGTCTTTATCTATCTTGTTTTTGTTTTTTTTTTTCTGGTTTGTTTTCTTGATTTTCTTGTTTCTTTCGTTTGTCTTTTTTGTTTCCTTGGTTGTTTTGTTTGTTATTGTTTTTGTCATATTTTCTTCATTTTTGTGCATTGTTTTTTTTTTTTTTTTTTTCTTTTTCTTCTTTTTTTTTTTTTCTTTGGTCATGATTGTTTTTCTCTGGTGTTTTTTTTTTTCCTTTCTTTTTAGTGTTTTTTCTTTTTTTTTTTTTTGTTTGTTCTTCTGTTGGTCTTTTTTCTTTTTTTTTTTTAATAATTTTTTTTTGTTTGTTTTTTTTCTGTTTTTTATTTGCTTTTTTTTTTTTCTTTTTTTTTTTTTTTCGCAATCATTTTTTTATTTTTGTTTGTTTTTTTTTCTATGTTTTTTTATTTTCTTTTTTGTATCTCTATCCATCATATCCTGTTCTTCTGTTGCTGTCTCTGTGTATTGTATGGTGTCTCTCTCCATCATTCCTATTCTATCTGTTGCGTCTCTGTGTCTTGTCGGTGTCTCTCTCCTCATATCCTATTCTTCTGTGCTGCTCTGTGTCTTTCTGGTGTCTCTCTCCATATATCCTATATTTCTGTTGTTGTCTCTGCTGTCTTGTCTGATGTCTCTCTTTAAGTTTTGCAATCCAAATTTGGAGCTAGGAATTGTAACATGTTGTCCCCTGTACATGGTGTATTAATGATGGTCCCTAACTAGACCATAGGGATATCAATTCAACCCAAATCCTACCCAGGTTACGATTAGGGTTCGCGTGCGAGTTGCATTCTGAATTGATTATTACTTGGTGTGGGCATTTTGGGGAAAACCTTTTATTTACGTTGTGATGCAGTTTACAACCCCAAAAATCCACAAAATCAGTTTTGGGGCAAGAAGACTTTTTGACCAAAATTCAAACCAATTTTTTCCCCGGGAAATTTTGGGCCCGGGTTTTTTGGTTTATAAAAAAGGGTCACGGGTTTTCTCATGGGGTGTGTGAGGGGGGAGTGTCATGGCCGGGAGGGGCCCGAACTCAGAGCCTGATAGAAACCAAGGGGAAAAAAGTAGTAACTGAGTTTGAACATGGTGGAAAAAAGCAGATGGGGAGTAACTTTCCACTTACGCTGTTTTCCCTTTGGGTTTTTTTTGGGATTTTTTTAGTTAATCAAATTTGACCCCCCATTTTTTCGGGAAAATGAAAAAATTTAAACCCGGGGCACTTTGCAAAAGATATAACAGGGTACTATGAAGCCTTTATTTTGGTCTGAACTCATCTTTTACCCCCAAAAATTTTAGCGCAGTTTGCAATTGTAAAGGGGAAATAGGTGCAAATAATCCTAATACCCTTTATGGACTACCATTTTAAAAACTTAAAAATTTTCTTCTTTTTGGGCGGGGGCCTGGGATGGTTGGTACAATGCCCAATGGTTGAACGTTGGGCCAGGAACTTAAAGGTTTCTGGTTTTGAAAAACCCGAGCCGTCAAAAGTGAAAATGTTGATGGGCCCCAAGCAAGGCAATACAAATGGGGAAAAAAGTATTTAGGCCGCCCCCAAAATTTTGCAAGTTTCCCACTTTTAAAAAAATTTAGAGAAAGGGCCGTAATTTTTATCATAAAGGGCACGTCAAACATAAACCCGAAATTTATGGGGAAGAGAGGAGCTGTTAAAAAATGGAGAGAGAGGGGGCTGTTTCCCCCCGGGAGAGAGGAGTTGGGTACCCCCGGGGGAAAAGGAAACTGCTACCCCTGGGGGGGAGAGGAGCTGGGTACCCCCTGGGGAGAGAAGTGATACCCCGGGGAGAGAAGGCTTTTTTCCCCCGGGAGAGAGGAGCTGTACCCCCTTTGGGGGGAGAAGGGGGGTGCAACGAAAGAAAAGACGCAAACCCCGCTGGGGGAAAAGGGTTAAGATGGTGATTTTTGGGGGCACGTTGGCAGGAGCTTTTAGTGAGAAAAAAGGGTGAACTTCTGATGGGTTTACAAATAGGGCCCTGCCGTCTCAGCACCAGGTTAACCAATTTAAAAACAAACCCCAAAAAAAAAACATAAAATTATGGGAAATTTTTTGTGGTGAATGATGTCAAATCCCCCAATTTGGGGTTTAAACACTTTTTTTTTCCTTTTTTTTCTTTTTTTTTCAAAACCTTTACAATAAAAAAAATTTTAATGGGCCCCCCAAAAAACTTGAGTTTAGGGATGGCCCCACCCCCAAAGGGGGGACCGTTTTTCGTCCTTCTCAATTGCACCTGGGGAAAATGCCCGTGTTTTTCAACCTGTCATTGGGCATTTTAAAAATTTTAGCAGACGCTCCTTTTCCAGAGCGATTTCAGTTAGTGGTGATACATATTTTTTTATACTAGCCCCCCCCTGGGAACACAAAAAAAAAAACAAAAAACCCCGGGTTGCAAAAAGCCCTGCTCTCCCAAATGGGGGCTACATCCCTGCCCGCCTTTCCCCCCCCTACCCTGGCAACTTGTTCGCCCCCCCCATGGGTTTTTCCCGGGCGCGGGCCCGGGTACGACGAGCCTGGATTAATCCCGGGGCTCTAGTGGCAAAGCTAAACAAAACATGCAGGCCTTTGCCCCCTGCGGGCCCCTGGGACCCTAATGCTGCAAGACACATACCCTCAAATGAATTCCCTTAGAATTTTGTCCATATTTAAAGAAGGCTTCATTTTACAAATTTTTCCTATATTGAAAGGACATAGGGAAAATAAAATAAACATTTTAATACAAAATAACAAAAACAAAACACAGAATTTTCCCGTCTTAAGGTATTTTAAAAAATATCAACCAGGGGGTTAAAACAAATTGTTTTCATTTTGGGCCCCTAAATTAGAAAAACATTTTGGGGTTTTCCCGGGCCCCTTTTTAGAAAAGTATGCCAAGGACATTGTAAGAGCTTAAAGAGCAGGGGTGGGAGAGAGAACAGGTAGAAAACCCGAATGGAAATGAGCAGAACAAACTAAAGGAACTTTCCACCACCCAATGATCATTCCCGGGCTTACTTTTATTGAGAGACATATAAAAGGTTAAGCGACCCATTGTTATGTTTTTATTCAAATTGTTTATGATATTGAAAGGGATTTAAAAATAGTTTATGTATTGTTAGTGGGAAAATAATTTGTTGATGATATTGTTTTTTTGTGGGATTAATAGAGTTGATGATAAATTTTATGTGTATTTAAAGTTGAGATAGGTTTTTGTGTATTAATATATTGATGATATTTTTTTGTGGAAGGTTTTTTATAATAGGCCCCACTCTCCTTAAAAAATTTTTGGGTAAAATTTGATGGTCGGGTGTGGGAAATTTGTTCGGTCCATCTTGTGCCACAGGGTGATCGCTCCTACACTATCTCGAATCTAAAAGGGTTATTTGGCTGTCCCCATAGGAGAACCCTTTGTAGAACCCTTTGCGTCCTAAGTAGAAACCTTTGAGTTCCATGAAGAATCCTTTCCACAGAGGGTCTACATGGAAGCCAGAAGGGTTTTTACGAACCAAAAGCGTTAGCTGTTGGGGACGCCAGAGGACCCGTTTGGAACTCTTTTTTCTAACGAGTGTACTGTTATCATAGGTCTATAAGACTTGTCTTCCAAAAACAGGCTTAAAAACACAACAAGAAACAAAATTTTCTCTTTCTAATCTACTGTTAAACTATTTCACTCAGAAGGTTATGTTGTGGTGAAAAAAGAAAGAGGAGACCAATGATAAATACTGTGGCAAAGAACTTAACAACAACTTACACTTCCTCTGAACAACAGGTTGTAAACCCAACCTTAGTGCCCACAAAAACAACAGGTTGTGTGTGCAAAAGACCCCATTTAGTTCACCACACATGTGTAGGAGTTGGGACCAAACTGCGGAGCTAAAACGTTGTTGGCACTCAGGCTGACGAGTAAACTAATGAATAGACCAGGGTTGCGGTTCAAACTCGGCTGTTGGGGTCTGACCGAGTGCGTAAAACAGCGATTGGAGAGCTGAGGGGTGGTTTATTATGCAAGATATGCTAAAATGGTTTTTTCTAAAGGCTGCGAGGTGTCAAGTATCCTTCACCATTTCCAGCTTCAGGGGCTCTCCATAGTAGGCCCTACAAGAGCGTAGTCATCTCACGAAGGTGCTCGCTCAGGAGACGGCTGAACAAGTAGATATCTTAATGATCTTGGACAGTTCTAAAGTACTTTGATAAAATGTGGAGTCTACTGAGTGGGTTGCAAGTCAAATCAAGCATCGCGAGGTAGGATGGTCTCGACGATTTCATACCTAGGGTTTTTTCTTTTCCAATGTCTTCCGGTCCAGAATCTAGCTTCACATCCAGAGTTTTTTTAGTAGATGTAAAGGTGCTATTTACCGTGAATTGGAAGTTCAAAACACTGCAGATATAACATCTTACTTTTCTAGACACATTTTCCATGTTTTAATGTAGATTAATCCATACAAAAAGTATCGGCTTCAAGTAGCCTGTTGTGCAAAGTTCAAATTCAATGATATCGCTATAGCACAGACTCAACGCTTGGCAGAATCAAATTCACAGTTATTCGCCAAAAGTTACATTCTTAGGCCTTTACATCATAAGGATCAGGAAATGTGCCTCTCCGAGCAGAACTTAAGCATGGAAATATAATTCCTGTTCAGCATTCAGCCTTACAGTAGCAGACAATGTTTGTGTGTCAATGGAAGCCTACGTCCTTAGTGAGACATTCCAAGTCAACATGCAGAGCTTTCGCTTTCTTGTGGATCTACAGTCCTGAGTGAAGGAGGAAATGACGCAAATCAGTTGTCATATTTGATGCATCCACCACATTACTAGACTAAAATGCATCACCACCTATCTCCATTATTACAGCAAACCAGTCCCTCATAGTGCTAACCACACTGCCTACAAAGAAAGCCAAGGCTTTATTCAAGTGCTGTCCAAATCTAAGTGGAGGTGCCCACTTTAAGACACCTCCTGTAATTCAATACATTTTTGTTGTTTCATAGGTACTCGTGACACGACAAGTGTCTAGACATGTTCTCGTCCTTTGCTGCATTGCGGGAACAGTAAATTCTGCTCATAGTGACTACAACTGATCAAATTATAGTGTCCTACATCTGTACACCCAAGTTTTACGGCGGTCTCATTAATGACAGAAAACATTTAGAGACAGGGACTTACAGTGATAGCTTACTTAAGAGTTTACACCAAATGTCAGTTTTAAAACATTAACACCAAGTAGGAAGAATGAGCAGCAATATTTATCAAAAGTGATTGAAAAAAGTGGAAGAGACAGATATAACATTACCATTTATATATAGGGAAGGCTATACATCTATACAGTACAGTTACCGATGACAGTGTTCAATCTTAACAGATAGCACAGTACAGTGTGGAATAGCGTGATGGTAACAGATGTACATTACAGTGGAGGATGTACAGGGTTGGTATACAATAGCATAAACATAACGAGAACAAAAGCAGCGAAAAAAGGAAACATAGTACAAACAACCGTGGGAATAGTCTTGATATACATGATATACAAAAACCAGTTTATCTACTACTACTTGGTTATTACAGTGTTTGCGATTACATTTTTGGAAATACTACTTGGCTCTTCAGTAACCCACACAAAACAACAATAGCAGATGTGAACTGACAGAAAATATTTGTAGTTTTGATTGGAAAGATGACACCAGTTTTACTAAAATAAAATGCCTCACAGAATTTAATACATGTAACTATGGAGGGCAATTATGCATTGGCCAACATATGTACAAGTAACGTGGATGATATTGGGCTGATAGTGCCAATGGGGGTCCAATGGCGGCAAGAGCTAGGTTGTTTGCCATTTTATGCAAGTGATGCCAACAGGGGTCAAGTCTAACTCTTCAGTATAGTTCCAGCTTGTTCTAATCTCTTTTTTTTGAGGATGGCTTCTCTGCCCCCTGCCAAGGTATCAGTGGTATAGTCGCTTTTGTGCCCTCTTACTACTGTCACAGTGGTTTGGAGTGCGTAATCATTGAAGCAGAGATGGACACCACAAAAGAACTTGCAAGCTCCCAACCGGGATACTACATAAGTGTTGAGTTTTTGTTTGTCTCGGTGTTCAGCCTTCCTTTAGCTTTCCTGTAGCCACAGATGGTTGAAATTGGTCATGGCCAGTGTCTCAAGCTTTGGGGGTTGTGGTCCTGGGTTTAATCGCACCAGATTTCCATTTCATTTATTCTCCCGTGCAGCAAGGGATCGTTGTCGTGAGCAACCTGACTCTAGAATCAGGGGGTCCTCGTATAACATCGCAATCACATACATTTCACAGTCATGCCTGGATTAGGTAATTTGGTGCACAGTTTGGTATCAGCAGGATAATACTCAGCACGCACCTCTATTAATGTGAATTTTTTTAAATCATAATCTCGGTACATTTGTTGTAGGGCGGTTAGGATACATTTTTTATTCCGCGCAACTCACGTCCTGGCAAGCAGTGGAAATTAAAAGAACAATTAATAAAGGTGTAAAGAAAGAATATCCTTAGCTTTTAAATAAGCGTGTTTCTGAAATATGAAACAATGTCAATGCGTTTTCTAGTGTCAAAAATAGCATTCTTAGTAGGAAAATCCAAAGAATGAGTTAAAAATGTCCGTGTTGAGTGCATTAAAGATAGCATCAGCTTTTTGTTTTTTGGTGGCGGTTTGGTTAAAGATTTCCCTGCTGTAGCAAACTGGCTCAAATAAAAATCCTAAATCTGGCTTGAGACCATGACAACAACTCTCAAAGCAAACATGGCTAATATCCACGTATACTTTTGAATATTGGGGACGTAGTCATACACTGTTGCAAGGTTATATGAAGAAAAGAAAATTTGGGCAAAAAGAATTAAAACTAACTAGGAATAGCCGAACAAATGCTGCTAAAACTGACTGCTTAGAAGGTAATGTGTTCAATGACTGCGTTTACTCTTCAGTAATCCTTATATGAAAGCCAGCAAATACAGTACAGTGTGAAAATATTCCAGAGGTTCACAATGGCGTTATCTGCACTGTGGGGCATCCATAGATACATCTCTACAACTGAGCACAGAATTCTACATGGATGAATGCGATTGATAGTAGCAAGCGCGCAGGACTCTCATAGGTCCAGGCTATTAACCTACAGAGAGTTTACAAAGACTATGTCTGTACAACAGGATACAATGGAAATAACAAAGAGTGAGCCTAGAGCTAAAGATATTCATCAAAATAGCGTGATATAATGAAATATGATACAGTCCGTTTGAAACAGTGTGGTAAATACCATGAATATTAGTTGAATAAAGCTCTGTCCTGTACAGTTGGTCGATACAGATATTGGCACAGATTTGATGGGAATTACAGTTTAGGCGGCTGCAATCTATCATCTAGGCGAGTAGGGGAATAGCCTGGGTATACCCTTTCACTTATTCAGTAAGCAGGACTAGGCATATGCAGTGATTTACTATTACAATATATATAATAGAGATAAAACAGAGTGCCTAATGCAGTAATAGTGCGGCATCTTTAGTGTACAGTTCAGAGATGGCTTGATGTGGGTGGCAGGTCGAGAGCCTCACATAGTCCTTTAGTCTCTATATGGGCCAGTGTATTGGGTATGTGAACAGTCAGTAAAGATGGCTAGGATGTGAGGAGCATAGAGTGTATAGTCCTTTAGTCTCTATGGACCAGATGGTAGTGTACAGTTCAGAGATGGCTTGATGTGGTGTGCAGCATAGAGTGTATAGTCCTTTAGTCTCTATGGACCAGATGGTAGTGTACAGTTCAGAGATGGCTTGATGTGGTGTGCAGCATAGAGTGTATAGTCCTTTAGTCTCTATGGGACCAGATGGTAGTGTACAGTTCAGAGATGGCTTGACAGTGGTGTAGCAGCATAGAGTGTATAGTCCTTTAGTCTCTATGGCTGTGCATGATGTCAGTTGGTGAGGGCCAGTTCAGAGCATGGGATGTGGTGAAATAGAGTGTTCAGATGGGGGTCTATAACATCCAATCACATGGGGAAATAGGTTTACATAACAGCAATCACAGTTGCAACGTTATTGCGTTATTGCTAATAACTCAAACTGCCTTGGTTTAGATTAAAACATAATCTCTGTACAGATGTAGGATCTTAATTTGATCACCCTGTTGCAGGATAACTAAAACTTGTAGTGTATTTGAGTGTATTTAAGCTTTAAAAAAGGTTTCTGAAGATGATCAATTGCACTTTTCTATTATAAAATGAATCATTCATTATAATCCACATAATAATTCAAATGTCCTGTTGCTGCAGGATTATTTTCCTGCTGTAGCAAACTGGCTAAAATTAAGATCCTACATCTGTAGCAATACACCTCTCTTTGATGTACATGGCTATATCAGGATTGACTTTTGACCATTTGACATCTTTTATTTACTGTTGTTTAGGCTGGTTGAATGAGTTGCCTATAAAAGCTACTTCATCTGCAAGAGAACAGGCGGCTGCACCAGCGACTGTCAGAAGTTATGTGATTTCCTCATATGAACGTGAAAGTAAGTGTGTAGCCTACACAGTTACACAATGGCTGTTGAAAACTGTGGCACATATCGGTAACATTAGAAGTCGGATAAATGTGTTGATATGTAGGAAAGACGGGCAGACTCTCGTAGGTCTAGGCTAAACTACAAACTATTATATAACTCAATGATATATATATATATATTTTTTACATTGTTAGCAAACTGATATGTGACACGTATTAATGCCACAATAACATGCAAAACAGGAAAGGCCACCTGCCCTGAATGACGGGTCGCCACTTGCTGAGGTATAGACCTTGATCTGCTTTACACAACAACAACAAAAAAACTGTTATACATTATAACCTAGCCTACTTTAAATAATATAAAATGTCTTAATTGTTGCAAAAGACCTTTCTGTATAGATCACTGATCCCCCCCGATCAATCAAGCCTGTTTTAGCCCTTCTGTCTACATTCTCAGATACGTTTAGAGAAAAGAACAGATTCATAAAATAATAAATGGCAGACTTTTAATGAATACAAATAAGTGTGTGACATGGCCTGGTGAAGAGATGTCACAACTACATATTCATGTGATTGCATTAAATCACCTGACTGTTTCGATATGTCTGTTAGTAAATGTTTTGTAAGAGATAATTAATAAATGATAACAATTCACATTCAAGAATTACTGTGTTAACTACAACCAACATGTTGGATCTCTGTTTAGGGGTCAGTGGTCTAAAATGAGTCTCTCTGGGGAGAGAGAGGAGGGGGGGCCCTGCCTCTAAAATGAGTCTCTCTGGGGAACATGACACCAAAGCTAAGAGGTGAGATGACAATTTTGTTTAAGAATTATTAAGAGTTTATTTCCTAAATGCTATTTCCACAATTTTTCACATGTGTTTTTTAATCAGAAATGGTTGCTTATGGGTACCTTCAATATTACTGTTCTCAGATGTTTAATTAATAGATTTTAGATGTATATCATTATTATTATTTTTATTGCAAAACGCTATATATCCATTGTTTAGCTGAAATTGAATGTTCGTATCCTGTATATTTGACTGTATTATCTGGTTGTCTCACCTAGCTATCTTAAGATGAATGCACTTACTGTAAATCGCTCTGGGTAAGAGCATCTGCTAAACAGGTGGGGCTCTGCCCTGAATGACAGGTCACCACTGCTCCAAAGCAATTACATGTTGCACAGGAACCACTGACTCGCTGCATGTTTCTATTATCAAGA
>JAGTTL010000724.1:0-29000 GCA_036851935.1 Coregonus suidteri
CCCCCTACACTACCTCCCCCCCCCTGGAATAAACCATTTGGGAAGTAGCCCTGTCCCCCTACACTACCTCCCCCCCCTGGAATAAACCATTTGGGAAGTAGCCCCTGTCCCCCTACACTACCTCCCCCCCCCCCTGGAATAAACCATTTGGGAAGTAGCCCCTGTCCCCCTACACTACCTCCGGCCCCTGGAATAAACCATTTGGGAAGTAGCCCCTGTCCCCCTACACTACCTCCGGCCCCTGGAATAAACCATTTGGGAAGTAGCCCCTGTCCCCCTACACTACCCCCCCTGGAATAAACCATTTGGAGTAGCCCTAGCCCCCCCCTCTGGACCCTGGGATAAACCATTGGGAAGTAGCCCCCCCCCCTGGAATAAACCATTTGGGAAGTAGCCCCCCCCCCTGGAATAAACATTTGGGAAGTAGCCCTTGTCTTTTATTAGCTGGTTCAAGTGTGAATACAGACATCTCCTCCAACAGGAACACTGCTGCTCTGTGTGACAAGTCCTCAGTAGTGTGAGTGTCTGTGTGTAATAAACCATTTGTGAAGTGTGTTGAGTGTGAGTGTGTGTGTGAATTGAGTGTGGTGTGTGTGTGTGTGAGTGTGTAGTGTGGTGTGTGAGTGTGAGTGTGAGTGATGTGTGTGTGAGTGTGGTGTGATGCAGTTGAGTGTTGAGTGTGAGTGTTGTGTGAATTGTTTTGTGTGAGTTGTGTGTGTGTGATGTGTAGTGTGTTGTTTGTGTTATGTGTGTGAGTGGTAAAACATTTGGTGAGTGTGAGCCCCGTGTGTGTGTGTGAGTGTGGTGTGTGGTGTGACGGTGTGTGTGTGGTGGAGTCGTGTGAGTGTGTGTGTGTGAGTGTGTGTGTGTGTGTGTTGTGTGTGTGTGGTTTGTGTGTGTGTGTGTGTGTGTGAGTGTGTGTGAGTGGAAAACATTGGGAAGTAGCTGGTGTGATGTGTGTGGTGTTGGGTGTGTAGTGTGAGTGTTGTGTGTGTGTGTGAGTGTGGAGTGTGAGTGTGAGGGTGAGTGTGTGAGTGTGTGTGTGTGTGTGAGTGTCTGTGTGTATAGCTGAGTGTGTGTGTTGTGTATGTGTGTGAGGTGTGTGTTTCTCCCTCCCAGCAGTGGGAACACCTGGTGTGTGTGTGTGAGTGGGTGAGAGTGGTGAGTGTGGTGTCCCTCAGTGTGTGTGTGTGAGTGAGTGTGTGTGTGTGTGAGTGTGAGTGTGAGTGTGAGTGTGAGTGTGAGGGGTGTGAGTGTGTGAAGTGTGTGTGTGAGTGTGGTGTGTGATGTGTGTGAGTGTGAGTGTGTGTGTGGTGTGTGGTGTGAGTGGTGAGTGTAACAGTCACTCACACTGCAACCTGTACACAGCCCATCTGAAATTAGCCCACCCAACTACCTCATCCCCATTATTGTTATTTATTTTGCTCATTTGCACCCCAGTATCTCTATTTGCACATCATCTTCTGCACATCTAGCATTCCAGTTGTTAATACTAATTGTAATTATTTTGCACTATGGCCTATTTATTGCCTTACCTCCATAAATTTGACTACATTTGCACACACTGTATATATATTTTCTGTTGTATTTATGACTTTATGTTTTTGTTTACCTCCATATGGTAACTCTGTGTTGTTGTTTTTATCGCACTGCTTTGCTTTATCTTGGCCAGGTCGCAGTTGTAAATGAGAACTTGTTCTCAACTGGCTTACCTGGTTAAATAAAGGAGAAATAATAAATAAAATAAAATGTTGTTATCAGGGTTATCTTGGATTATCTGACTTCTCTAACCAACAGGTTCCTCAGGTTAGCCTCTATAGTCATGCTGGCTGGCTGACTGGCTAGCTGGCTGGCTGGCTGGGCTGGCTGCTGCTGACTGGCTGGCTGGCTGGCTGGCTGACTGGCTGACTGTCTGGGCTGGCTGCTGGATGACTGGCTGGCTGGCTGGCTGGGCTGGCTGGCTAGCTGGGACTGGCTGGACTGGCTGGCTGACTGGCTGGCTCGACTGGCTGGCTGGCTGGCTGACTGGCTCGCTGGCTGGCTGACTGGCTGGCTGCGCTGACTGGCTGGATCGCTGACTGGCTGGCTGGCATGCTGACTGACTGGTGGCTAGCTGGCTCGCTGACTGGCTGGCTGGCTGGCTCGCTGACTGGCTGGCTGACTGACTGGTGGCTGGCTGGCTGACTGGCCGGCTGGCTGGCTGACTGGCTGAGGGCTGACTGGCTGGCTGGGCTCGCTGGCTGACTGGCTGGCTGGGCTGGCTGACTGGCTCGCTGGCTGGCTGGCTTGTTAGACTCCGTGATGGAGTGTAAAGGGGAGTGTCAGGTGTTCGGCACTAGGACCCAGCAGTTGTCTTGTGAGGAGGCAGGCTCAGGGCTGAGTCACTGTCTGAGAGGAGACAGTCATCAGAACAAGATAACCTGATGGTTGACTAGAGGAGAGACGCTACACTGAACTATGGAACCCAGCAAAGTTCTTCATTTCTTGCCATCCGGTGAGTCGACCAGCCATCCCTCTCCTCTCCTCTACCCCCCTCCAGACCTCCTGCCGCCTGTGAGAGAGAGAGAGAGAGAGGACTCCTGCTGAAAAACACGTGCTGCTGCCAGCACACCTCCACTATAGGGCTGAGAGAGGAAGGGAACGTGGAGATGTGTGTGTTTGTGTGTGTGTGTTTTTTGTGTGTGTTTGTGTGTGTGTTTGTGTGTGTGTGTGTGTGTGTGTGTGTTGTAGTTTTTGTGTGTGATGTTTTTGTGTGTTGTGTTTGTTTGTGTTTGTGTGGGTGTGTGTGTGTGCGTGCGTGTGAGTGCGTGCGTGTGTGCATGTGCGTGTGTATGTATGTATGTGTCTGGATGATAGCGGGGTGAACAGGCAGTGGCTCGGGTGGTTGATGTCCTTGATGATATTTTTGGCCTTCCTGTGATCTCGGGTGCTGTAGTTACATTTACATTTTTAGTCCATTTAGCAGACTCTCATTATCCAGAGCGACTTACAAATTGGTGCCTTCACCTTATGATAGCCAGTGGGACAACTTTACAATTACAATAGTTTTTTTTTTTTTTGTGGGTGGGTGGGGGGGGGGGGGGGGGGGGGGGGGGGGGGGGGGGGGGGGGGGGGGGGGGGGGGGGGTAAGGGGGGGTAGAAGGTAAGGGGGGTTACTTTATCCTATCCCAGGTATTCCTTAAAGTGGTGGGGTTTCAAGTGGCTCCGGAAGGTGGTGAGTGGCCTCGTGGGGGAGTTTGTTCCATCCATTGGGGTGGCCAGGGAAGCGAACAGTTTTGACTGGGCTGAGCGGGAACTGTGCTTCCGTGTTACGCACGCCTCTCGGAAGAGGGAACGCAACACCCTGCTACAACTCAACTCTCGTGGTTCTCTGTGAGAGGTATGGGGACTGTAGGTTTGTGAGTAAGGATGGACAAAAGGCAGGAGAAATACCGTTAACAGGGAATTCACTCCTTCGCGATGGTAAGTTTGGGGAAAAGGGGCTGGACGGAACCAAAGCAAAGAAAGTAAATATATCAAAGCCCCCTCTCCTACCTTACCTGCCTACCCACTACTTACTGAACTAGGCACCACCTGGTGCACTAACCAAAATACGGGGATGGTCCGCCCAGTCTTTCTTCCCCTAGTGTGCATAGACAGTCAACTTCTACGGGTAATGTTATGCCCGCGGGCCTCGCCTCTAAGCACTCCCTAGGTGCCTTCCTCTTCCCCCCTTGGGAACAAATGACAACAAAAAAATAGCACAAACTGGTTCACAACAAAAAACCTGAGAAAAAACTAAATCAGGACATTAAAGAAACTCTGAGCGCACAAACTAACACAAAACATTACAATTGGTTATCAGAGCAACCACAAACACAGTTACATAACAAACTCTTTAGCATACAACCAACATGCTTGTAACTCTCAGCAATTCTGGTTCCCATTTCTCTTCATTCTGAGCAACAGAACTGGGGCTTATATAGCTTCAGAGGAGTTGGTAATGGAGACAGATGGTAAGGACGGGTCGCAGTGTCAGTCTCAAATCATCAATGTTCAGTGCCTAATCAGCTGCTTTGTTGGTGGGGAATTTCAGGAACCCATTTCCTGAAACTACATACATGAACATATACAAACAACAATATAGAACTATGGGAACGTAAACAGAGAGCCAGCAGGCCAGACGTGGATGAACGCAATGCCCGCGTTTGGGTGTAGGGAATGATCAGAGCCTGAAGTTAGGAAGGGTGCGTTCCCCTCCACAGCTCCGTAGGCAAGCACCATGGTCTTGTAGCAGATGCAAGCTCAACTGGAAGACAGTGGAGTGTGCGGAGGAGCGGGGTGGCGGGTGGTGACCGGGAGAGAAGCTTGGGAAGGTCGAAACACCAGACGGCTTGCGGGCGTTCTGGATGAGTTTTGGGGTTTAATGGCACAGGCAAGGACCCCAAAAGCCAACAGGAGTTGCAGAAAATCCGGGAAAAGGAAAGATGACAAGTGGGGGGTTTAGGACCTGTCCCCGCTTCCTTTTGAAAAGCAGGGCTACTCTAAAAATTTTTTTGTGGGACCCATAAAAACCCTACAAGACGGGTCACCCCCCTTTGATGTTAGCGGAGAAGGGAACAGGGTTTTGCCAAGGGTCACGAAAAGGCTTTTTGCACTCGGGAGGATGAACAAACAAAAGTTAAAACCCGTGATGGCGAGATAAAGGGAAACGGGCACCCTTCCCCTTTGGGAAAGGAAGACCCAGCTCCGTTTTGCCGGGGTTTCTCAGCTTGAGGGGTAAACCCATCATCCCACACTGATATGTCTCCCCGGGAAATGAGAGATGCAAATTCGCCCCCCGGGGTTTATCAGAAGGGGGAAAGGAAAAAGAAAAAATTTCCCTTTCTTTCCCCCCGAAAGCAAGGAAAAAGGGAAAAGGCCCCTTGAAGGAATGACAGAGCCAAAGTAAATTTGATGTATAGCGAGAATAGGAGAGGGCCCTAGAAACTGAGCCCTGGGGGGCACCCAGGTTGAGAGAATGTGGGTCCCGGAGAAAGATTCTCCCCCAAAGGCCCCCCCCGGGCAAAGGGGGTTTAAAGGAAAAACCCCTGTCGGGTAGGACGCAATCCAAGAGTGAGCGGCCGGAGATCCCCAACCCGGAAAGAGGTGGAGAGGAGGATTGATGGTTCCCAGTATAAAAAAGGAAGCAGAAGGTCTAGAAGGACGGGAGAGCAGAGGGGGAGAGAGTTACCCCTTTAAAAAAGGGCGGAGAGCCCCCCCGGACAAAGAGAAGGGGCAGCCCTCAGTTGAATGACCAGTCTGAAACCGGAAGGGTTTTTGGAATAAAAGAAGGAATTCTGAGAGAGATAGAAAAGAGAGTTGGAAAAGGGGCCCCACCCCTCAAGGTTTTGGGAGAGAAAGGAAAAAAAGGGAAAACTGGTCTGTAGTGTTGACATCGGAGGGTGGGGAGTTGGGTTTTTTGACCCGGGGGTTTTGAAACCCTCGCTCTTTTGAAGACGGAAGGGGGACTTTACCCCGCGGATTAAAGGGATAAATTTGGATAAAGTAAAGGGGGAGGAAAGGGAAAAGGTTCCGGAAATTTTTCTGGAGAAAAGAGGGGAGGGGATAGGGTTTAAATGGGGGGGAAGGTTTTTGGGCGGGGCCCGGCCGTCCCCAAAGTAAAAAAAAGACCATCGGGAGGGGGAAAAGGGGGGGGAAAGACGTCAAAGCAAGGGTAGGTGCGGGTGAGCGGGGCCCAAACCCCGGGTTTGTCATTTGATTTTTCTGGGGGTAACCATTTTTCCCCTTTCAGCGCCAAAAATCTCGAGGGACGGAGGGTGCATAGGCTGAGAGGGAACTCTGCCTTTTGGGCCGCAAAGGCAGTTCCAGAGGGCTTCGGAAAACCGGGAACTCCACGGGGGCGTGCGTTGCGGGGCCCCACCAGGTTAGAGAGGCGGGCACCCAAAGCTGGTGAGGCGTTTGTAGGGCCTGTGGGGAAAAGGGGAAAGGAGCCAGGGAAAGACGGGACAAATTTAAACGGGAAATAATCAATGAAAGCATTCTGCCGTAGGTATTTCCTTGTAAAAGATGGGATGGGCGGGTGTGCATTTGTGATGGGTTTGCATAATCGGGATCTTTTGGGGGCCTTTTTAACCCAAATTTGAAGTGGGTCAAAGGGTAAAAGGGGGGGGGGTTTAAGGTAGGGGTTTAAATATGATCCTTGATTTTGGCCCTTCAAAGAAAATTGATGACAGAGGTGAGGGCTAGGGGGTTTGAAGTCTTTAGTTCAGTTTTTTTGGGTTTTTGGGGGTTTTCCCGGAACAACGATGGCCTCTTAAAAGCATTTTGGGGACAGCAAAATTGGGATAGGGAGAGATTGAATTTTGTCCGTAAACACCCCACCCAAGGGTTTTTGCGGATGCTCTGAGACGGGGTTTTAGGGATGCCGTTGGGCCGGAAGCCTTGCGGGGGGGTAAAAATTTAAATTTTTTATCATGGTGGCCCCGGGGAAAAGGAGGCCAAACAGTCCTTGGTAGCGGGTTGGGGCGGGGGGGGCATTTTGTTTTTCCTAAAAGGGGCGAAAAAGGGGTGTTTAGCTGTTGGGGCAAGAGGCGGTCCCTCTGCAAAAGGGAAAGGGTTTTCCCTTTTTGTAGTTCTGAAGGGTTTTGAAAAACCTGCCCACATACGTCCCTGTCTGAGCCATTAAATTGGGGACTCCCACTTTTCTATACTGACATTTTTACTTGTTTGTTTCCCTTTTGTGGAAATAAATAACAGTCTGAAAATTTTTTTTTTTCCCAAATTTTCCCCAGCCCCTTGCCAGGTTAAACCCAGTGTTTGGGTGTTTTCAGTTTCGGGAAAAATGCTTTCCCCTTTTCCCACGTTTTCGGTTGGGGAATTTTTTAATAGTACAGGGGGTCGACAACTCCTAAAACACTTTCTGATATACTAAGTTACCTTTCGGTGTATTCTTTCTAGATTTTTTTTTCGAAAAGTACCCAGAAAAATTCCAGTTGGTTTGATAAAAAACCACCCAAAAGCGTGGTTTCCCGGGTTTTTGTGGGAACCAGTTTTTGGAATAGCCCTTAGGGGGGTATTTCCTTTTTGGGGTTTCTGCCTTATAGGAAGGGAGAAGAAAAAGGAGTCATGGTCAGTTTTGGGCCGAAAGGGGGAAAGGGGGAGGCCTTGAAGCTTTGCAGAAGTTTAAAAAACAGTGGTCCAGTGTTTTTGCAGCGCGAGTACAAACAGTCGAATTTTGTAGAACTTCGGGAGGCCCCAGTCCTCCAAATTTGTTTTGTTAAAAACCCCCCGCTACATAAATGGGAGCCAAAGGGTATGTGGTTCCCGTTTGCTAAGGTCCAGGAAGCTTTGTGGGCCCCGGGGGGTTTTCGGCTTGGCGGGGGGGATATAAAACGGCCGGGACTAAACCGAAGAGAATTTTCTTGGGAAATACGGTCGGCATTTGATTGTGGGGGTTTCAGGTTGGGGGAAAAAGGAAAGGGGGTTTGGTTTCCCCGTTACTACAATTTCACCACGAGTGTTTAAACCCTTTAAAAAACACACCTTGCCCTTTTGGGATCCTGGGGAGATAGTATTCCCTTTTTCCGGGAATGAAAAAGAGAATTTCCCTTGCTGAAACCCATTCTGTCAGGGATCCCCAGAGAGCATTTTTTCCGTAAAAAAAATTGTTTCAGACCCTGATGTCTCTTGGGAAAAAAATCCTTGCCCTGAGCTCATCAACTTTTTTATCCAAAGATGGGAAAATTTTAGCAAAATTTAAATACCCGGAAGGGGGTGGGGGAATGTGCGGGGCCTCCTAAACGAAACCCCCCAGGCCCCCTCGGGTGCCTCCCTTAATAATTAAAAGATAATCCCTTAAAAAAAAAGAAAACCGCAAAATTCCCCGTGCTAGTCGCCCAAAAAAGGGCCCCCATCGTCGTCCCGGGGGCCCTCAAAACATCACTTGGTTTTGGAAACTTTTCCCCCAAAATTTTTGGGAAACCCGGGGCCTGATCAAACCCCCCCCCCACAAAAAATGGAGGGCAAAAATTGGGCCTTCCCAAAAAACCCACCGTTTGGGGGCGTCAACAGCAAACCCTTTGGGAAAAACCTTGCATATCATTTAAAAACAGGCTCATCCCTTTCCCAGTGAAAACAAAGTACTGAGCAAAATGGCAAAGGCTTTTAACAAATTTCCCTACGCCAGACCACATTTTCACCCTGCACACCCAAATTTACAAAACAAAAAAAACCCAAAAAAAAGGGAAAGCTTTTCATGATTTGTTTATTTCCAAAAAAAATTTTGACTCAAATTTTGGGATGAGGGTCTGCTATACAAATTTAGTAAAGTGGGTTAGGGAAAAAAATACAAATTATAAAAAACCATTTTTACATAAAAAACAAGGTTGTGGGGGTTAAAATTTGGGAAAAAAAAACACAAAATTTTTTCCCCAGGGCCGGATGGGGTTTAAAAGGGGGGCCGTTTTAAACCTCACCCTTTCAACAATATACAAAGAAATTTTGGGGAGGACACTAGAAAAAGTCTGCGCAACCCCGGGCCCCACCCTACTAAAACTGAATCAAAGTTTACGTTTGCTGATGATCTGGGCTTTTGTCACCAAAAAGGTACAGATAGACTTTTTTTCCCGTCACCAAAACCGGGGTACAAGAAAAACCAAAAAATTTTGCCAAAAAAATAAAACTCTGGCCCAAAAGTTTTTTAAAAAAAACAAAAATAATTTTTTTTCCCCCCCCCCCCCCCAAAAAAGGTGTTGCCAGGGGGCCAAAAACCCCCAAAAAAAACAAACCCTATTGACAAAAAAAACCAACGATCCCAAAAGGGACAAAAAGGGAAAAAAACCTTAGCCCCGAAACAATCAAAAAACCAAAACTTCCAAAAAAATTTGGGAAGATCTGAAGGCCAAAAGGGCAAGAAGGGCCTTCTAAAAACCATAAAAGGGAAAAACCCGACTCCAAAAGATATTCTCCCAAAAATAAAAATTTACTTTGGGGAAACCCGTTTCACCGACCCCAATTGGGCCCCTTTTGGTGGGGAATTTTTGGGGTTAACCCCCAAGGGGGGAAACCCAAAAAATTCAAACCCCTTAGGTTTTAACCCAAAAACAACCTTTTAGGCGGCCCCCTGCCCAAAAATTCCCCAAAAAATTTTCCTTGTACCCAAAAAAAAATAACCAAATAAAGGGCCCCTGGGCCCAACCCAACGTACAAACCCAAAAAATATCCCGGGTTTACAATTTAAAAACCAAAAAATATTATTATACAATTTAAAAAAAAAAATATATTTACCATTTACAAATTTTAAAAACAATTTTAATTTTTTTTTAAAATTTCAACCTAAAACCAAAATAAAAAATTTTTACAAATTTTTTAAAACAAAATTTAATAAAAAATTCCTTTTAAAACCTAAAAACACCAAATTTTTAATTTTACACGTTGTTTGTTAAACGGATTTTTAAACAAAATAATATTTTAAAATAATAAAAAAAATAATTTTGTGGTTACCAAATAAAACCCAAAATTTTAAAATATCCTTGGGTTTTTTTTTACAATTTTCGTAAAAAAAAAAATAAAAAAATCCCTTTAAAACCCAAAAAATTAAAAAAAAAAAATAAATTTTGTTTTTTGGTTCCCAAAAAACCCAAATTTTCCTTGTGACAACTTTAAAAACCACCCCAAAAATTATCCCCCCTTTTTTTTTAACTTTCCCCGCTTACCAAGGTTTTAAAACAAACCCCAAAAAATTCCCCTTTTGGGAAAGGGGGGGGGTAAAACAATTTTAACCCGGGCTAAGGGGAAGGGGTTTGGAACCACAATGTTACGATTTTAAACCCAACCAAAACTGTTATTGGTTTGGGCAAACCACAAAAATTGTTTTCGGGGAAACAAACCCCAATTTTTAAAAATGCAATCTGGTTTGGGTTAATAAAAACCCCTTATATTCTTCTGGGAAAGGGTTAAACAGCAACAACCTCATACCGGGGACGGTTGGGTTCCAATTCAACCGCAAAACCGGCTATTGGAAAGGGGTTTCAACCCCAAAACCCGGCTAAAAGGGAAAAACCACCCCCACCAACGTCTTCCCCCCGGGAAAATCCCAAACCCCCTTACCTTGCCACTTTTTAGGGTTTTAAACACCCTTTACCGACGGGGGAAAATCCCCAAGGGCCCGGTTGGGTTCCCCACTTAAACCCCAAATGGATAAGGGTTAGGGTTAACCCCCCCAACTTAAACCGGTTTTCGGAAAGGGTTCCCTACCCCCTTCCCCAAACCGCTTGGTTGGGTTTTACACCCTATTAACCCCTTCCTATAAGGGTTGGTTCCCCCCCCCCTTCAAATGTCCACTTTTTCCCCTTTCCCAAAAAGCAAAAGGGAACTTAACTAAAATGCTAAACGGTTTGGGTTTAAACTAGCACAAAAATGTCTTTGGAAAAAGTTGGGAAAAACACCTCTATTTCCTGCATCCCAGGGACCACTTTCAAATTTATACCGCCCCTTTAGGGATCCACAAAATGCAAAACGGAATTCACACTCCACCACTTTTCCCTATCCTTGGTTTGGGAAATACCCATTGAAAACTGTTATTGGCTATTTTTAATGTCACCTTTTAAACCGCTCAATTAAAACCCCTTAGTCCGGGCCCTTGGGGGTTGGGGAAAAATTTTAAATTATTTTGGGGTTCAAATTTTACCTGTTATTGGGGGGGGGAAAAAATTATTGTTATTTGGTTTTGGGTTTCTATAAATAATTTATTTTTAAATTGGGAGGGTTCCATAGGGGGGACAAAACCGGTCTAAACGGTTGGGTTTCCCCTTTCAATCAAATTTTTTATGGTTAGGGATAAAATTAAGACGGAAAGGGTTTAAAACACCAAGGGTCTAAGGAGGGTTTCGGGGAAATTTTACCTGTCATCGGGGGAGGGGTATATAAACCTATTTTAATTTTCTATTGGATTCTAACCCCCAAATTAAAAACCCGTCTACGGAGGGAAATTTCCAAAAACCCCAAAAAAATGTTTCGGTTGGGCACCAAGAAGTTTTGGGGGTTTTTAAAAACCTTTAACTTCTATCGGGTTGGGTTACTTTCCCCTTCCTTCGGTTTGGGGGAATCGAGCTAAACTAAAAGTTAATTTTGGGTTGGGCCCCCAGGTAAACTAAGATTGGGGAAGGGGGAAAAAATTATCTTTGCACTTTTTTTCTTCACCCAACAACCTGTTTTCTTGGGTTTGGGGGAAATTCCCCTTCCCTTTTTCTTTTTAGGGTTAACTTCTAAAGTTTTCTTTTTGGGGGGGGAATAACCCCAATGGACAGGGTTAAATACCCCCAAAAGCTTGGTTCGGGCTAAATTTTAGTTTTTAAAAGGGGGTAATAAACTATATTTTTTGGTTTTTTTGGGAAAAAAACCCCTCCATACCCTTTAAACCCCTTTAGGGCCCAATAGAACAAAAATCTAACCTTAAACTGGTTTGGGGAAAAATCAAAATGTATTGGGGGTTTTTTAACCCCCTTTTTTACTTTTTGGGGAAAAAGTCCCAAATCTTTACGGAACCCAGGGCCCAAAACCCCAAAACCCCAAAAAATGTTAAAAAATGGTTGGGTTCTTTAAATTTTTAGGCTTTTGGGTTTTAACTTACAACCCCATAAAACCCATTTATTAATTTATAACCCCTTTTAAGTCCTTTTTGGTTTTTATTATTTAAATTAGATTTTATTTTTTTAGGGGACAAAATTTCAATTTATTCTATTTTAATTTTTCTATACAAAAAATACCTTATCTTAAATTTACTATTTAAAAAATATATTTATATTTAGGGGATACACCCCTTATACCCTTTTTTTATACATATTTTAAACATTTTATAGGTTTGGGTTTTTACACCCTCATATTTTTTTTACATAGCTACACCATCTAACCTGTCTATTCTGGTTAGGGGTTACTACTACACCATCTATACCTGTCTATTCGGTATAGGGTACTACTACAACATCTAAACTTGTCTATCGTTTAGGGTTACTACTACACATCTGCCCTACCTGTACTATCTGGTTAGGTGTTTACTACCCCATCTATTACCGTCTATCTGAGTTAGGGTTACTACTACACATCTATACCTGTCTATCTGGTTAGGGTACTACACACATCTATACCTGTCTATCTGGTTAGGGTTACTACTACACCATCTATACCTGCTATCTGGTTAGGGTTACTACTACACCATCTATACCTGTCTATCTGTTGAGGTTACACACACCATCATACTGTCTATCATGGTTAGGTTACTACTTACACCATTCTATTACCTGTCTATCTGGTAGGGTTACTACTAAGCTACACCATCTATACCTGTCTATCTGTAGGGTTACTACTCACCATCTATACTGTCTATCTGGTTAGGGTTACTACTATCCATCTACTACCTGTCATCTGGTTAGGGTTACTACTACCACCATCTATACCTGGTCTACGGTTAGGGGGGGGGTTTACTATACACCATCTATACCTGTCTATCTGGTTAGGGTTACTACTGCTTACACCATCCATACCTGTCTATTTCTGGTTACGGGTAATACTTACCCGTCTATCTGGTTAGGGTTCTACTAGTACCCCATCTATACCTGTCTATCTGGTTAGGGTTACTACTGAGCTCACCATCTATACCTGTCTATCTGGTTAGGGTTACTACTACCCCATCTATACCTGTCTATCTGGTTAGGGTTACTACTACCCCATCTATACCTGTCTATCTCTGGTTAGGGTTACTAGCTACACCATCTATACCTGTCTATCTGGTTAGGGTTACTACTACCCCACCATCTATACCTGTCTATCTGGTTAGGGTTACTACTAGCTACACCATCTATACCTGTCTATCTGGTTAGGGTTACTACTACACCATCTATACCTGTCTATCTGGTTAGGGTTACTACTAGCTACACCATCTATACCTGTCTATCTGGTTAGGGTTACTACTACCCCATCTATACCTGTCTATCTGGTTAGGTTACTACTACACCACTATACCTGTCTATCTGGTTAGGGTTACTATACCAACCATCTACCTGTCTATTGGTTAGGGTTACTACTAGCTACACCATCTATACCTGTCTATCTGGTTAGGGTTACTACTACCCCATCTATACCTGTCTATCTGGTTAGGGTTACTACTATCTATACCTGTCTATCTGGTAGGGTTTACTACTACACCATCTATACCTGTCTATCTACTAGGGTTACTACTACTACCCTACTTAACCATCTTACCTGGTATTAATTAGGGTTACTACTCGGAACACATCTAAACCTGTCTAGCTGGTTAGGGTTACTACTACCCCATCTATACCTGTCTATCTGGTTAGGGTTACTACTACCCCATCTATACCTGTCTATCTGGTTAGGGTACTACTACTACCATCTATACCTGTCTATCTGGTTAGGGTTACTACTACACCATCTATACCTGTCTATCTGGTTAGGGTTACTACTATCTACCCATCTTATACCTGTCTATCTGGTTAGGGTTACTACTACACACCATCTATACCTGTCTATCTGGTTAGGGTTACTACTACACCATCTATACCTGTCTATCTGGTTAGGGTTACTACTACACCATCTATACCTGTCTATCTGGTTAGGGTTACTACTACACCATCTATACCTGTCTATCTGGTTAGGGTTACTACTACACCATCTATACCTGTCTATCTGGTTAGGGTTACTACTACACCATCTATACCTGTCTATCTGGTTAGGGTTACTACTACCCCATCTATACCTGTCTATCTGGTTAGGGTTACTACTACACCATCTATACCTGTCTATCTGGTTAGGGTTACTACTACTACCCCATCTATACCTGTCTATCTGGTTAGGGTACTACTACTACACCATCTATACCTGTCTATCTGGTTAGGGTTACTACTAGCTACCCCATCTATACCTGTCTATCTGGTTAGGGTTACTACTAGCTACACCATCTATACCTGTCTATCTGGTTAGGGTTACTACTACTTACCCATCTATACCTGTCTATCTGGTTAGGGTACTACTAGCTACACCATCTATACCTGTCTATCTGGTTAGGGTTACTACTAGCTACACCATCTATACCTGTCTATCTGGTTAGGGTTACTACTACCTACACCATCTATACCTGTCTATCTGGTTAGGGTTACTACTACACCATCTATACCTGTCTATCTGGTTAGGGTTACTACTAGCTACCACCATCTATACCTGTCTATCTGGTTAGGGTTACTACTACTACACCATCTATACCTGTCTATCTGGTTAGGGTTACTACTACTACCATCTATACCTGTCTATCTGGTTAGGGTTACTACTACACCATCTATACCTGTCTATCTGGTTAGGGTTACTACTACACCATCTATACCTGTCTATCTGGTTAGGGTTACTACTACACCATCTATACCTGTCTATCTGGTTAGGGTTACTACTACCCCCACCATCTATACCTGTCTATCTGGTTAGGGTTACTACTAGCTACACCATCTATACCTGTCTATCTGGTTAGGGTTACTACTAGCTACACCATCTATACCTGTCTATCTGGTTAGGGTTACTACTAGCTACACCATCTATACCTGTCTATCTGGTTAGGGTTACTACTACACCATCTATACCTGTCTATCTGGTTAGGGTTACTACTACACCATCTATACCTGTCTATCTGGTTAGGGTTACTACTACACCCCATCTATACCTGTCTATCTGGTTAGGGTTACTACACTACTACATCATATACCTGTCTATCTGGTTAGGGTACTACTACACCATCTATACCTGTCTATCTGGTTAGGGTTACTACTACACCATCTATACTGTCTATCTGGTTAGGGTTACTAGCACAACCATCTATACCTGTCTATCTGGTTAGGGGTACTACTAGCTACCCCATCTATACCTGTCTATCTGGTTAGGGTTACTACTACTACCCCATCTATACCTGTCTATCTGGTTAGGGTTACTAGCTACCCCATCTATACCTGTCTATCTGGTTAGGGTTACTACTACCACCATCTATACCTGTCTATCTGGTTAGGGTTACTACTACCCCATCTATACCTGTCTATCTGGTTAGGGTTACTACTACACCATCTATACCTGTCTATCTGGTTAGGGTTACTACTACACCATCTATACCTGTCTATCTGGTTAGGGTACTACTACTACACCATCTATACCTGTCTATCTGGTTAGGGTTACTACTACTACCACCATCTATACCTGTCTATCTGGTTAGGGTTACTACTACCCCATCTATACCTGTCTATCTGGTTAGGGTTACTACTACACCATCTATACCTGTCTATCTGGTTAGGGTTACTACTACACCATCTATACCTGTCTACACCATCTATACCTGTCTATCTGGTTAGGGGTTACTACTACACCATCTATACCTGTCTATCTGGTTAGGGTTACTACTACACCATCTATACCTGTCTATCTGGTTAGGGTTTACTACTACACCATCTATACCTGTCTATCTGGTTAGGGTTACTACTACACCATCTATACCTGTCTATCTGGTTAGGGTTTACTACTACACCATCTATACCTGTCTATCTGGTTAGGGTACTACTACTACACCATCTATACCTGTCTATCTGGTTAGGGTTACTACTACACCATCTATACCTGTCTATCTGGTTAGGGTTACTACTACACCATCTATACCTGTCTATCTGGTTAGGGTTACTACTACACCATCTATACCTGTCTATCTGGTTAGGGGTACTACTACTACACCATCTATACCTGTCTATCTGGTTAGGGTTACTACTAGCTACACCATCTATACCTGTCTATCTGGTTAGGGTTACTACTACTACACCATCTATACCTGTCTATCTGGTTAGGGTTACTACTAGCTACCATCTATCTAGGGTTACCTGTCTATCTGGTTAGGGTTACTACTACACCATCTATACCTGTCTATCTGGTTAGGGGGGTTACTACTACACCATCTATACCTGTCTATCTGGTTAGGGTTACTACTACACCCATCTATACCTGTCTATCTGGTTAGGGTTTACTACTACACCATCTATACCTGTCTATCTGGTTAGGGTTACTACTACCCCATCTATACCTGTCTATCTGGTTAGGGTTACTACTACACCATCTATACCTGTCTATCTGGTTAGGGTTACTACTACACCATCTATACCTGTCTATCTGGTTAGGGTTTACTACTACACCATCTATACCTGTCTATCTGGTTAGGGTTACTACTACACCATCTATACCTGTCTATCTGGTTAGGGTTACTACTACCCCATCTATACCTGTCTATCTGGTTAGGGTTACTACTACACCATCTATACCTGTCTATCTGGTTAGGGTTACTACTAGCTACACCATCTATACCTGTCTATCTGGTTAGGGTTACTACTACTACCCCATCTATACCTGTCTATCTGGTTAGGGGTTACTAGCTACACCATCTATACCTGTCTATCTGGTTAGGGTTACTACTACTACCCCATCTATACCTGTCTATCTGGTTAGGGTTACTACTACCCCATCTATACCTGTCTATCTGGTTAGGGTTACTACTACTACATCCATCTATACCTGTCTATCTGGTTAGGGTTACTACTACTACCCATCTATACCTGTCTATCTGGTTAGGGTTACTACTACATCTATACCTGTCTATCTGGTTAGGGTTACTACTACCCCATCTATACCTGTCTATCTGGTTAGGGTTACTACTACACCATCTATACCTGTCTATCTGGTTAGGGTTACTACTACCCCATCTATACCTGTCTATCTGGTTAGGGTTACTACTACTACCCCATCTATACCTGTCTATCTGGTTAGGGTTACTACTACTACACCATCTATACCTGTCTATCTGGTTAGGGTTACTACTACTACACCATCTATACCTGTCTATCTGGTTAGGGTTACTACTACACCCCATCTATACCTGTCTATCTGGTTAGGGTTACTACTAGCTACCCCATCTATACCTGTCTATCTGGTTAGGGTTACTACTACCCCATCTATACCTGTCTATCTGGTTAGGGTTACTACTACACCATCTATACCTGTCTATCTGGTTAGGGTTACTACTACTACCCCATCTATACCTGTCTATCTGGTTAGGGTTACTACTACACCATCTATACCTGTCTATCTGGTTAGGGTTACTACTAGCTACACCATCTATACCTGTCTATCTGGTTAGGGTTACTACTACACCATCTATACCTGTCTATCTGGTTAGGGTTACTACTACTACACCATCTATACCTGTCTATCTGGTTAGGGTTACTACTACACCATCTATACCTGTCTATCTGGTTAGGGTTTTACTACTACACCATCTATACCTGTCTATCTGGTTAGGGTTTACTACTACTACACCATCTATACCTGTCTATCTGGTTAGGGTTACTACTACTACACCATCTATACCTGTCTATCTGGTTAGGGTTACTACTAGCTACCCATCTATACCTGTCTATCTGGTTAGGGTTACTACTACACCATCTATACCTGTCTATCTGGTTAGGGTTACTACTACACCATCATCTATACCTGTCTATCTGGTTAGGGTTACTACTACACCATCTATACCTGTCTATCTGGTTAGGGTTACTACTAGCTACCCCATCTATACCTGTCTATCTGGTTAGGGTTACTACTACACCATCTATACCTGTCTATCTGGTTAGGGTTACTACTACTACACCATCTATACCTGTCTATCTGGTTAGGGTTACTACTACACCATCTATACCTGTCTATCTGGTTAGGGTTACTACTACCCCATCTATACCTGTCTATCTGGTTAGGGTTACTACTACACCATCTATACCTGTCTATCTGGTTAGGGTTACTACTACTACCCCATCTATACCTGTCTATCTGGTTAGGGTTACTAGCTACACCATCTATACCTGTCTATCTGGTTAGGGTTACTACTACCCCATCTATACCTGTCTATCTGGTTAGGGTTACTACTACTACACCATCTATACCTGTCTATCTGGTTAGGGTTACTACTACTACTACACCATCTATACCTGTCTATCTGGTTAGGGTTACTACTACACCATCTATACCTGTCTATCTGGTTAGGGTTACTACTACACCCATCTATACCTGTCTATCTGGTTAGGGTTACTACTACTACACCATCTATACCTGTCTATCTGGTTAGGGTTACTACTACTACACCATCTATATACCTGTCTATCTGGTTAGGGTTACTACTACCCCCATCTATACCTGTCTATCTGGTTAGGGTTACTACTAGCTACCCCATCTATACCTGTCTATCTGGTTAGGGTTACTAGCTACCCCATCTATACCTGTCTATCTGGTTAGGGTTACTACTACACCATCTATACCTGTCTATCTGGTTAGGGTTACTACTACACCATCTATACCTGTCTATCTGGTTAGGGTTACTACTAGCTACACCATCTATACCTGTCTATCTGGTTAGGGTTACTACTACACCATCTATACCTGTCTATCTGGTTAGGGTTACTACTACTACACCATCTATACCTGTCTATCTGGTTAGGGTTACTACTACACCATCTATACCTGTCTATCTGGTTAGGGTTACTACTACTACCATCTATACCTGTCTATCTGGTTAGGGTTACTACTAGCTACACCATCTATACCTGTCTATCTGGTTAGGGTTACTACTAGCACCACATCTATACCTGCTATCTGGTTAGGGTTACTACTAGCTACACCATCTATACCTGTCTATCTGGTTAGGGTTACTACTAGCTACCCCATCTATACCTGTCTATCTGGTTAGGGTTACTACTACACCATCTATACCTGTCTATCTGGTTAGGGTTACTACTACACCATCTATACCTGTCTATCTGGTTAGGGTACTACTACTACACCATCTATACCTGTCTATCTGGTTAGGGTTACTACTACTACCATCTATACCTGTCTATCTGGTTAGGGTTACTACTACACCATCTATACCTGTCTATCTGGTTAGGGTTACTACTACACCATCTATACCTGTCTATCTGGTTAGGGTTACTACTACACCATCTATACCTGTCTATCTGGTTAGGGTTACTACTACACCATCTATACCTGTCTATCTGGTTAGGGTTACTACTAGCTACACCATCTATACCTGTCTATCTGGTTAGGGTTACTACTACACCATCTATACCTGTCTATCTGGTTAGGGTACTACTACTACACCATCTATACCTGTCTATCTGGTTAGGGTTACTACTACACCATCTATACCTGTCTATCTGGTTAGGGTTACTACTACACCATCTATACCTGTCTATCTGGTTAGGGTTACTACTACTACACCATCTATACCTGTCTATCTGGTTAGGGTTACTACTACTACACCATCTATACCTGTCTATCTGGTTAGGTTACTACTACACCACTATACCTGTCTATCTGGTTAGGGTTACTACTACACCATCTATACCTGTCTATCTGGTTAGGGTTACTACTACACCATCTATACCTGTCTATCTGGTTAGGGTTACTACTACACCATCTATACCTGTCTATCTGGTTAGGGTTACTACTAGCTACACCATCTATACCTGTCTATCTGGTTAGGGTTACTACTAGCTACACCATCTATACCTGTCTATCTGGTTAGGGTTACTACTACTACCCATCTATACCTGTCTATCTGGTTAGGGTACTACTACTACACCATCTATACCTGTCTATCTGGTTAGGGTTACTACTACACCATCTATACCTGTCTATCTGGTTAGGGTTACTACTACTACCCATCTATACCTGTCTATCTGGTTAGGGTTACTACTACACCATCTATACCTGTCTATCTGGTTAGGTTACTACTACTACCCCATCTATACCTGTCTATCTGGTTAGGGTTACTACTACTACCCCATCTATACCTGTCTATCTGGTTAGGGTTACTACTAGCTACCCCATCTATACCTGTCTATCTGGTTAGGGTTACTACTACTACACCATCTATACCTGTCTATCTGGTTAGGGTTACTACTACTACCCCATCTATACCTGTCTATCTGGTTAGGGTTACTACTACTACTATACCATCTATACCTGTCTATCTGGTTAGGGTTTACTAGCTACACCATCTATACCTGTCTATCTGGTTAGGGGTTACTACTACCCCATCTATACCTGTCTATCTGGTTAGGGTACTACTACTACCCCATCTATACCTGTCTATCTGTTAGGGTTACTAGCTACACCATCTATACCTGTCTATCTGGGTTAGGGTTACTACTAGCTACCCATCTATACCTGTCTATCTGGTTAGGGTTACTACTACACCATCTATACCTGTCTATCTGGTTAGGGTTACTACTACCCCATCTATACCTGTCTATCTGGTTAGGGTTACTACTACACCATCTATACCTGTCTATCTGGTTAGGGTACTACTACTACACCATCTATACCTGTCTATCTGGTTAGAGTACTACTACTACACCATCTATACCTGTCTATCTGGTTAGGGTTTACTACTACACCATCTATACCTGTCTATCTGGTTAGGGTTACTACTAGCTACACCATCTATACCTGTCTATCTGGTTAGGGTTACTACTACTACACCATCTATACCTGTCTATCTGGTTAGGGTTACTACTACACCATCTATACCTGTCTATCTGGTTAGGGTTTACTACTACACCATCTATACCTGTCTATCTGGTTAGGTTACTACTAGCTACACCATCTATACCTGTCTATCTGGTTAGGGTTACTACTAGCTACACCATCTATACCTGTCTATCTGGTTAGGGTTACTACTACACCATCTATACCTGTCTATCTGGTTAGGGTTACTACTACACCATCTATACCTGTCTATCTGGTTAGGGTTACTACTACACCATCTATACCTGTCTATCTGGTTAGGGTTACTACTACTACCCCATCTATACCTGTCTATCTGGTTAGGGTTACTACTACTACACCATCTATACCTGTCTATCTGGTTAGGGTTACTACTACACCATCTATACCTGTCTATCTGGTTAGGGTTACTACTACCCCATCTATACCTGTCTATCTGGTTAGGGTTACTACTACACCCATCTATACCTGTCTATCTGGTTAGGGTTACTACTAGCTACCCATCTATACCTGTCTATCTGGTTAGGGTTACTACTACACCATCTATACCTGTCTATCTGGTTAGGGTTACTACTAGCTACCCCATCTATACCTGTCTATCTGGTTAGGGTTACTACTACTACACCATCTATACCTGTCTATCTGGTTAGGGTTACTACTAGCTACACCATCTATACCTGTCTATCTGGTTAGGGTTACTACTAGCTACCCCATCTATACCTGTCTATCTGGTTAGGGGTACTACTACTACCCCATCTATACCTGTCTATCTGGTTAGGGTTACTACTACACCATCTATACCTGTCTATCTGGTTAGGGTTACTACTACACCATCTATACTGTCTATCTGGTTAGGGTTACTACTACTACCCATCTATACCTGTCTATCTGGTTAGGGTTACTACTACACCATCTATACCTGTCTATCTGGTTAGGGTTACTACTACCCCATCTATACCTGTCTATCTGGTTAGGGTTACTACTAGCTATACCCCATCTATACCTGTCTATCTGGTTAGGGTTACTACTACTACACCATCTATACCTGTCTATCTGGTTAGGGTTACTACTAGCTACCCCATCTATACCTGTCTATCTGGTTAGGGTTACTACTACTACACCCATCTATACCTGTCTATCTGGTTAGGGTTACTACTACACACCATCTATACCTGTCTATCTGGTTAGGGTTACTACTACACCATCTATACCTGTCTATCTGGTTAGGGTTACTACTAGCTACACCATCTATACCTGTCTATCTGGTTAGGGTTACTACTACTACCCCATCTATACCTGTCTATCTGGTTAGGGTTACTACTACACCATCTATACCTGTCTATCTGGTTAGGGTCTAGCTACACCATCTATCTGGTTCTGGTTAGGGTTACTACTAGCTACCCCATCTATACCTGTCTATCTGGTTAGGGTTACTACTAGCTACACCATCTATACCTGTCTATCTGGTTAGGGTTACTACTACCCCATCTATACCTGTCTATCTGGTTAGGGTTACTACTAGCTACACCATCTATACCTGTCTATCTGGTTAGGGTTACTACTACTACACCATCTATACCTGTCTATCTGGTTAGGGTTACTACTACTACCCATCTATACCTGTCTATTGGTTAGGGTTACTACTACCACCATCTATACCTGTCTATCTGGTTAGGGTTACTACTACACCATCTATACCTGTCTATCTGGTTAGGGTTACTACTACACCATCTATACCTGTCTATCTGGTTAGGGTTACTACTACACCATCTATACCTGTCTATCTGGTTAGGGTACTACTACTACACCATCTATACCTGTCTATCTGGTTAGGGTTACTACTACTACCATCTATACCTGTCTATCTGGTTAGGGTTACTACTACACCATCTATACCTGTCTATCTGGTTAGGGTTTACTACTACACCATCTATACCTGTCTATCTGGTTAGGGTTACTACTACACCATCTATACCTGTCTATCTGGTTAGGGTTTACTACTACACCATCTATACCTGTCTATCTGGTTAGGGTTACTACTACCTACCCCATCTATACCTGTCTATCTGGTTAGGGTACTACTACTACCCCATCTATACCTGTCTATCTGGTTAGGGTTACTACTAGCTACACCATCTATACCTGTCTATCTGGTTAGGGTTACTACTAGCTACACCATCTATACCTGTCTATCTGGTTAGGTTACTACTACTACACCATCTATACCTGTCTATCTGGTTAGGGTTACTACTACACCATCTATACCTGTCTATCTGGTTAGGGTTACTACTACCCCATCTATACCTGTCTATCTGGTTAGGGTTACTACTAGCTACACCATCTATACCTGTCTATCTGGTTAGGGTTACTACTACCCCATCTATACCTGTCTATCTGGTTAGGGTTACTACTACCCCATCTATACCTGTCTATCTGGTTAGGGTTACTACTACCCCATCTATACCTGTCTATCTGGTTAGGGTTACTACTACCCCATCTATACCTGTCTATCTGGTTAGGGTTACTACTACTACCCCATCTATACCTGTCTATCTGGTTAGGTTACTACTAGCTACCCCATCTATACCTGTCTATCTGGTTAGGGTTACTACTACACCATCTATACCTGTCTATCTGGTTAGGGTTACTACTACACCATCTATACCTGTCTATCTGGTTAGGGTTACTACTACACCATCTATACCTGTCTATCTGGTTAGGGTTACTACTACTTACTACACCATCTATACCTGTCTATCTGGTTAGGGTTACTACTACCCCATCTATACCTGTCTATCTGGTTAGGGGTTACTACTAGCTACACCCCATCTATACCTGTCTATCTGGTTAGGGTTACTACTACTACCCCATCTATACCTGTCTATCTGGTTAGGGTTTACTACTACACCATCTATACCTGTCTATCTGGTTAGGGTTACTACTAGCTACCCCATCTATACCTGTCTATCTGGTTAGGGTTACTACTACTACCCCATCTATACCTGTCTATCTGGTTAGGGTTACTACTAGCTACCCCATCTATACCTGTCTGTCTATCTGGTTAGGGTTACTACTACTACCCCATCTATACCTGTCTATCTGGTTAGGGTTACTACTAGCTACCCCATCTATACCTGTCTATCTGGTTAGGGTTACTACTAGCTACCCCATCTATACCTGTCTATCTGGTTAGGGTTACTACTACCCCATCTATACCTGTCTATCTAGGGTTACTACTAGGGTTAGGGTTACTACTACTACCCCATCTATACCTGTCTATCTGGTTAGGGGTTACTACTACACCATCTATACCTGTCTATCTGGTTAGGGTACTACTACTACACCCATCTATACCTGTCTATCTGGTTAGGGTTACTACTAGCTACCCCATCTATACCTGTCTATCTGGTTAGGGTTACTACTAGCTACACCATCTATACCTGTCTATCTGGTTAGGGTTACTACTACCCCATCTATACCTGTCTATCTGGTTAGGGTTACTACTACTACCCCATCTATACCTGTCTATCTGGTTAGGGTTACTACTAGCTACTCTATACCGGTTAGGTTAGGGTTACTACTACACCATCTATACCTGTCTATCTGGTTAGGGTTACTACTACCCCATCTATACCTGTCTATCTGGTTAGGGTTACTACTACACCATCTATACCTGTCTATCTGGTTAGGGTTACTACTACTACCCCATCTATACCTGTCTATCTGGTTAGGGTTTACTACTACACCATCTATACCTGTCTATCTGGTTAGGGTTACTACTACTACCCCATCTATACCTGTCTATCTGGTTAGGGTTACTACTAGCTACACCATCTATACCTGTCTATCTGGTTTAGGGTTACTACTACCCCATCTATACCTGTCTATCTGGTTAGGGTTACTACTACTACCCATCTATACCTGTCTATCTGGTTAGGGTTACTACTACTACTACCATCTATACCTGTCTATCTGGTTAGGGTTACTACTAGCTACCCCATCTATACCTGTCTATCTGGTTAGGGTTACTACTACTACTACCCCATCTATACCTGTCTATCTGGTTAGGGTTACTACTACTACCCCCATCTATACCTGTCTATCTGGTTAGGGTTACTACTACCCCATCTATACCTGTCTATCTGGTTAGGGTTACTACTACCCCATCTATACCTGTCTATCTGGTTAGGGTTACTACTACCCCATCTATACCTGTCTATCTGGTTAGGGTTACTACTACCCCATCTATACCTGTCTATCTGGTTAGGGTTACTACTACTACACCATCTATACCTGTCTATCTGGTTAGGGTTACTACTACTACACCATCTATACCTGTCTATCTGGTTAGGGTTACTACTACTACACCATCTATACCTGTCTATCTGGTTAGGGTTACTACTAGCTACCCCATCTATACCTGTCTATCTGGTTAGGGTTACTACTAGCTACCCCATCTATACCTGTCTATCTGGTTAGGGTTACTACTACTACCCCATCTATACCTGTCTATCTGGTTAGGGTTACTACTAGCTACACCATCTATACCTGTCTATCTGGTTAGGGTTACTACTACACCATCTATACCTGTCTATCTGGTTAGGGTTACTACTACCCCATCTATACCTGTCTATCTGGTTAGGGTTACTACTAGCTACCCCATCTATACCTGTGTCTATCTGGTTAGGGTTACTACTAGCTACCATCTATACCTGTCTATCTGGTTAGGTTTACTACTACCACCATCTATACCTGTCTATCTGGTTAGGGTTACTACTAGCTACACCATCTATACCTGTCTATCTGGTTAGGGTTTACTACTACACCATCTATACCTGTCTATCTGGTTAGGGTTACTACTACTACCATCTATACCTGTCTATCTGGTTAGGGTTACTACTAGCTACACCATCTATACCTGTCTATCTGGTTAGGGTTACTACTACACCATCTATACCTGTCTATCTGGTTAGGGTTACTACTAGCTACACCATCTATACCTGTCTATCTGGTTAGGGTTACTACTAGCTACACCATCTATACCTGTCTATCTGGTTAGGGTTACTACTAGCTACCCCATCTTATACTGTCTATCTGGTTAGGGTTACTACTACTACACCCATCTATACCTGTCTATCTGGTTAGGGTTACTACTACACCATCTATACCTGTCTATCTGGTTAGGGTTACTACTACACCCATCTATACCTGTCTATCTGGTTAGGGTTACTACTACACCATCTATACCTGTCTATCTCTGGTTTAGGTTTTACTACTACACCACCATCTATACCTGTCTATCTGGTTAGGGTTACTACTAGCTACCCATCTATACCTGTCTATCTGGTTAGGGTTACTACTACTACCACCATCTATACCTGTCTATCTGGTTAGGGTTTACTACTACACCATCTATACCTGTCTATCTGGTTAGGGTTACTACTACACCATCTACCTGTCTATCTGGTTAGGGTTACTACTACACCATCTATACCTGTCTATCTGGTTAGGGTTACTACTACACCATCTATACCTGTCTATCTGGTTAGGGTTACTACTACTACCCCATCTATACCTGTCTATCTGGTTAGGGTTACTACTACCCCATCTATACCTGTCTATCTGGTTAGGGTTACTACTACACCATCTATACCTGTCTATCTGGTTAGGGTTACTACTACCCCATCTATACCTGTCTATCTGGTTAGGGTTACTACTACACCATCTATACCTGTCTATCTGGTTAGGGTTACTACTACACCATCTATACCTGTCTATCTGGTTAGGGTTACTACTACTACACCATCTATACCTGTCTATCTGGTTAGGGTTACTACTACTACCCATCTATACCTGTCTATCTGGTTAGGGTTACTACTACACCATCTATACCTGTCTATCTGGTTAGGGTTACTACTACTACCATCTATACCTGTCTATCTGGTTAGGTTACTACTACTACACCATCTATACCTGTCTATCTGGTTAGGGTTACTACTACTACACCATCTATACCTGTCTATCTGGTTAGGGTTACTACTAGCTACCCCATCTATACCTGTCTATCTGGTTAGGGTTACTACTACACCATCTATACCTGTCTATCTGGTTAGGGTTACTACTACTACCCCATCTATACCTGTCTATCTGGTTAGGGTTACTACTACACCATCTATACCTGTCTATCTGGTTAGGGTTACTACTACTACACCATCTATACCTGTCTATCTGGTTAGGGTTACTACTACTACTACACCATCTATACCTGTCTATCTGGTTAGGGTTACTACTAGCTACCCCATCTATACCTGTCTATCTGGTTAGGGTTACTACTAGCTACCCCATCTATACCTGTCTATCTGGTTAGGGTTACTACTACTACCATCTATACCTGTCTATCTGGTTAGGGTTACTACTACTACCCCATCTATACCTGTCTATCTGGTTAGGTTACTACTACTACCCCATCTATACCTGTCTATCTGGTTAGGGTTACTACTACACCATCTATACCTGTCTATCTGGTTAGGGTTACTACTAGCTACACCATCTATACCTGTCTATCTGGTTAGGGTTACTACTACTACCATCTATACCTGTCTATCTGGTTAGGGTTACTACTACTACCCCATCTATACCTGTCTATCTGGTTAGGGTTACTACTACACCATCTATACCTGTCTATCTGGTTAGGGTTACTACTACACCATCTATACCTGTCTATCTGGTTAGGGTTACTACTACTACACCATCTATACCTGTCTATCTGGTTAGGGTTACTACTAGCTACCCCATCTATACCTGTCTATCTGGTTAGGGTTACTACTACCCCATCTATACCTGTCTATCTGGTTAGGGTTACTACTAGCTACCCCATCTATACCTGTCTATCTGGTTAGGGTTACTACTAGCTACACCATCTATACCTGTCTATCTGGTTAGGGTTACTAGAGGACCACTATCAGAGGACCACTATCAGAGGACCACTATCAGAGGACCACTATCAGAGGACCACTATCAGAGGACCACTATCAGAGGACCACTATCAGAGGACCACTATCAGAGGACCACTATCAGAGGACCACTATCAGAGGACCACTATCAGAGGACGTCTGTCTCTACCAGTCTGTCTCTACCAGTCTGTCTCTACCAGTCTGTCTCTACCAGTCTGTCTCTACCAGTCTGTCTCTACCAGTCTGTCTCTACCAGTCTGTCTCTACCAGTCTGTCTCTACCAGTCTGTCTCTACCAGTCTGTCTCTACCAGTCTGTCTCGTCCTGTGTGTACCTGTCTGACTGGAGATATCTCTTGCCTTCACAGAGGCTCCTTCCTCAGGGATGTCCAAGAATGGATACTTCTTTCAGGAAATGGGTGAGTAGCACTGTACTATAGGGTGCTATTATCACCAGATATTCTTGTGGTGTGCAGTATGAGCAGAGGGGAAGGAGAGCAGAAACAGATGTCTCTCCATGTAGCCCCTAAGCAATTATCCCCCACAGATGTTGACTACATCCCAAATGGCACCCTATTCCCTATATAGTACACTACTTTAGACCAGGTCCCATAGGGCTCTGCACTATTTATGGAATAGGGTACCATTTGGAACACAAGCATCCAATCTGCAATTCCACAGAGACTGAACATGGACAAACCTTTTATCCACACGTAAATGCAATTACATTATGGTCCCATTATGGTTACATTGTGGTCACATTGTGGTCACATTATGGTCACATTATGGTCACATTACGTTCTAAAAGAGAACCTCCATACAACTTCAGGGTTTCCTCAGGAAAGATGTATGTTGTGAGAGATATTTAAATTGACATCTTTGTCATTAAGAACACACTATAATAACCACATATCAGTCATTACATTCATCTAAACTAGACAATAACACACCACATATCAGTCATTACATTCATCTAAGGTAATTAAATAAGGAGATGATTGTGGACTACAGGAAAAGGAGGACTGACCATGCCCCCATTCTCATCGACGGGGCTGTAGTGGAGCAGGTTGAGAGCTTCAAGTTCCTTGGTGTCCACATCACCAAAAAACTATCATGGTCCAAAAACACGAAGACAGTCGTGAAGAGGGCATGACAACACCTTTTTCCCCTAAGGAGCCTGAAAAGATTTGGCATGGGTCCGCAGATCCTCAAAGAGCTCTACAGCTGCACCATCGAGAGCATCCTGACTGGTTGCATCACTGCCTGGTATGGCAACTGCTCAGCCTCCGACCGCAAGGCACTACAGACGGTAGTGTGTACGGCCCAGTACATCACTGGGGCCAAGCTTCCTGCCATCCAGGACCTCTCTACCACGCGGTGTCAGAGGAAGGCCCTAAAAATTGTCAAAGACTCCAGCCACCCTAGTC
>JAGTTL010000725.1:10000-28880 GCA_036851935.1 Coregonus suidteri
GGTCGAGGGTAGAGTTTTGAACATTTTCTCTTCTTGATGTTGAACAGGTATGTATTCCCTATATCAGGTTAAAAATATGTAGTCGGTTTTAAAATGTTTTCATGTATTGATTGGTGTTTTAATGGCACTGAAAAGCTCAAATGTGGATTACAGGCCATGTTGCTTCGTGAATATTACTGTATGTATTACCTATTTGAAAGATGGTTTATGTCACTGTTGCACAGTATTAATGTAAAAGGCTAAAAGCTCAGAGTTTTTGGCAGAGATAACATGCAATATGACACATACATAAGATATACACCAGATGTGATGTTTATTTTTCAATTATGGTTGTATTTTATTTCTTGTATTTTTGAATGTGATTATATTCAGTCTGCATTGTACTCGACTGAGAGAGGCGGATTCTGGTCGAGGGTAGAGTTTTGAACATTTTCTCTTCTTGATGTTGAACAGATTAAGAGAGTTGTACACAATAAAGTGCCTTCAAGTACGCCAGTGTCTTGTCTTCAGTGCACCGGAACACAACGCAGTAGGCGGCAACGAGCAGACCGCGCCGGCTACACTAGCAGCAGGACCAGCAGTACAGCAACATCAGCCAGCTAGCAGCAGGACCAGCAGCAGAGCAACATCAGCCAGCTAGCAGCAGGACCAGCAGCAGAGCAACATCAGCCAGCTAGCAGCAGGACCAGCAGCAGAGCAACATCAGCCAGCTAGCAGCAGGACCAGCAGTACAGCAACATCAGCCAGCTAGCAGCAGGACCAGCAGCAGAGCAACATCAGCCAGCTAGCAGCAGGACCAGCAGTACAAAAACATCAGCCAGCTAGCAGCAGGACCAGCAGCAGAGCAACATCAGCCAGCTAGCAGCAGGACCAGCAGTACAGCAACATCAGCCAGCTAGCAGCAGGACCAGCAGTAGAGCAACATCAGCCAGCTAGCAGCAGGACCAGCAGCAGAGCAACATCAGCCAGCTAGCAGCAGGACCAGCAGCAGCGCAACATCAGCCAGCTAGCAGCAGGACCAGCAGCAGAGCCACATCAGCCAGCTAGCAGCAGCCAGGGACCAGCAGCAGAGCAACATCAGCCAGCTAGCTAGCGGCAGGACCAGCAGCAGAGCAACATCAGCCAGCTAGCTAGCGGCAGGACCAGCAGCAGAGCAACATCAGCCAGCCAGCTAGCAGCAGGACCAGCAGCAGAGCAACATCAGCCAGCTAGCTAGCAGCAGGACCAGCAGCAGAGCAACATCAGCCAGCTAGCAGCAGGACCAGCAGCAGCAGAGCAACATCAGCCAGCTAGCAGCAGGACCAGCAGCAGAGCAACATCAGCCAGCTAGCAGCAGGACCAGGAGCAGAGCAACATCAGCCAGCTAGCAGCAGGACAGGCAGTACAGCAGCAGAGCAGGACCAGCAGCAGGAGCAACATCAGCCAGCTAGCAGCAGGACCAGCAGCAGAGCAACATCAGCCAGCTAGCTAGCGGCAGGAATAGCCCCAGCTATGGATGAGCAGTCTTTCTGGCCATGCCTCCGTGCCTGAGCCTGCATGCTAATTAAAACTGACATTAAAATAACACGAGGAGCCAAACTAGGAGAGCAGAGATGAGGAGGAGGCTGCATCTGTAGGAGGCTTCAAAACATGAAGACAGTGAAGGGATAATTTAGCATTTTGTTGTGATTATAGCAGCATATTGCGGAACATATTTCTTATATCAGTTCTTAGGCCTACTGATTAGAATAATCACTATTCATTCAGATGGGTGACATTATGAATGTGAAAAAACACAAGCCAACTCTCTTCAGAAAGCAGCATTCAAAATCTTCTTAACATTTTTATATTTACTCCATAAACATTATTACAAAACTCAGCAAGTTACTAATATTACATTGTCACCATACAGGCTTGTCCACACATATGTAATACCTTTATAACAGTTACAACATACAAACTAAATAAAACTCAAATCATTTACATTCAATTCTATAAAACAGCAAATTGTTCACAAATTTAGATTTTTTTTCTTCAGATGTTCTTTTTCTCTTTGATTATTAGTGTTTTGCACAATAACACAACACTCTCACAACAAGATCAATGTGTTATTATTAAACTCCATCACAATGTAGATATTTCTAATGTTTCGGTCATTTCTTTCATGTTTTGGTTTTAAACCCAGAAGCTTTTCATTGTACATCCTTTCCACTACAGGGAGGATGAAAGGTTACTCACACAAATACTTCACAGCACTTTCTAATAAAAATATACACTTACAAAATATGTTACAAATTGGCACACAAAAAAATATACAAGATTTTGTTGTGTCAAGAGTCCCTTGAGATCCTTCTGGTAGTAACTGTAGACAGTATCATCATATCATATAAAGCTACATATTCTGTCAACCAAACGAGCACAAAGTAAAAATCCCAATCAAATGTATTTAAATAATGAATGAAATACATCAAACATAACAGAATAATAATAATATAATATACATTCATAAAGAGGGTCAGTAGTCTAGTTTGCATTTATTTTCTGTCGTCTCTGGAAGTAATCAAAACCAAAGTGTAAATGTTGATGTTTCATAGCCACCATGAGGAGGAGCCAGCTCAACAGCGGTGGTTTAGAACACAGGAGAGAAGAAGAAATGTCAGAAGTTACATTCAATAAGATAGAGGCAGAATGACAGAAGGCAAACTGAACGCCTTGCGGCACAATGTGCAGTTATATCCCATCAGCTGGTTCCTATACCTGGCATGATATAGATAATTAAACAGAGGACAGAGAGAGAGAAGGGAGAGGTAGAGGGATAGAGAGGGGGCATACTGAGAGAGAGAAGGGGATCGAGAGGAGAGAGAGAGAGAGAGAGAGAGCGAGAGAGAGGAGAGAGAGAGAGAGAAGGAGAGAGAGAGAGAGAGAGAAGGAGAGAGAGAGAGAGAGAGAGAGAGAGAGAGAGAGAGAGAGAGAGACCGGAGAGAAGGAGAGAGAGAGAAAGAGAAGGAGAGAGAGAGAGAGGAGAGAGAGAGAGAGAGAGAGAAGGAGAGAGAGAGAGAGAGAGAGAGAGAGAGAGAGAGGAGAGAGAGAGAGAGAGAGAGGAGGAGAGAGAGATAGAAGGAGAAGAGGAGAGAAGGAGAGAGAAGGAGAAGGAGAGAGAGAGAAGGAGAGAGAGAGAAAGAGAAGGAGAGAGAGAGAGAGAGAGAGAGAGAGAGAGAGAGAGAGAGAGGAGAAGGAGATGAGAGAGAGAGAGAGAAGAGAGAGAGGAGAGAGAAGGAGAGAGAGAAGAGAGAGGAGAGAGAGAGAGAGAGAGAGAGAGAGAGAGAGAGAGAGAGAGAGAGAGGAGAGAGAGAGATAGATAGAGGGAGAGGAGAGAGAGAGAGAGAGAGAGAGAGAGAGAGAGGAGAGAGAGAGAGAGAGAGAGAGAGAGAAGGAGAGAGAGAGATCTAGGGAGATTAATTATGCTTGATTAAGTTTCCTGCAGCATGTGAAGTAATCAATTCACAATATCACCTGTACTGTAATATCAATCAGATATAGTTTCCTGCCTCAATGTGGAAATTACTCCATTCACAATATCACCTGTACCATATATATCATCAGATGGACCATGTGATCATGCAGCCGCAAAGTAGTTTGTTTTGCCAACAGTGTGTTGACGATAAAACTCTCTAACTAATCTGACAGAGAGAGAAGTGAGGGAGGATAGAAGATAAGAGAGAGAGATGTAGAGTGTGTAACTCTACTGTTACTCCTTCAGCTCATTAGCACTATGCTTAAACATATCGTATTCAAACAGAGAGAGAGAGAGAAAGAGAAGAGAGAGACGAGAGAGAGAGAATGATGAGAGAGAGAGAGAGGGAGACATGAGAGTGAGACGAGAGAGAGAAGAGAGAGGCGAGGAGAGAGGAGAGAGATTGAGAGAGAGAGAGAGCGAGACAGACAGGAGAGTTGAGAGGAGAGAGAGAGGAGAGAGATAGAGAAGAGAGAGAGTAGAGAGAGAGAGAGTGATCTAGAGGAGAGGAGAGAGACAGATGAGAGATAGATGAGAGAGAGCTACAGAGAGTGAGAGAAGAGGATAGAGAGAGAAAGAGAGAGAGAGATGAGATGTAGAGAGACCACAGGAGACATAGAGTTGAGAGAGAAAGAGAGTAGAGAGAGAGAGACAGAGCGAGAGATAGACGAGGAGAGATATAGAGATAAGAGAGAGAGAGAGAGAGAGAGGGATCCTGAGACGAGAGAGAGAGAGAGAGAGAGAGAGAGAGATAGAATTAGAGAGAGAGAGACAGAGAGTTGGGTAGAGAGGTATAGAGAAAGTATAGATGATGAGAGTAGAGAGAAAGTCATGCATGAAGAAACAGCTTCCTGACTTGTTTATAGTCTTTTTGGTTGTTAAGATCGTAGATTGACACGACTAAATTAGCAAAAAAACTGCTATAGGTAATCTAATTGTTACAAACTGTGAAGATCAAAAAACAGAGAGAAAAGATGACAGATGAGTGAGTTAAAAGAGACCAATCTTCATCGTGGTAGCTAGCCAAATTAAAATTCTGTCAGCTAGCTCACCGTCGCCAGCTCTAACCGTTTACTGGTGGTAACCATAGCAACATGCGCCACTGACGGCAAGCGCTAGCATCGATAGTAACGGCAGGAGACTGAGAGACTTTTATCCGTTGTTTTTTGAAATACCCAGCACAGATAAAATCAGAGAAGGGAGAAGATCAACTTTTAAACACCGATTTCCTGAGGAGAGCACCCAGAAACTTTGTTTGTGGGACTGCTCACAAAAACGGCTACTGTTACAAACCGGCCTATTTTTACAACAGACCAAACTACTATGCCCTGTCATACAGCTGTAAACTAGCAATTTTTTCAGCTACACCATGCGAAGAAAGGCCATCCCTGCAAGGGAAGACAAATCCACAATTTTTGAGGACAGCGATAAGGCCCCAGGAAAACAGGTTTCTGACGGTAAACATGTATCAGAACGGTACTATCCTGGGTCCAGGGCAGTGGAGGCCTGCACTCAGCTCTGTTTGTGCAGGACCTTTCCCCACCCTAATGAAGATTAGCAGTAAAGTAAAAAGAACAAGGACAGCACCGCTGACGCTCTTCCCCGCAACCTCAAGGCACCACCAACCAGCAAGGGACTATCCTCCCCCCTGCCTGCCTACAACCACCAGAGCCAAGACCACACTACCAATCAGCCTGTTGAGAGACAGGGCTGGCTCTGTTAGAGGTATGGGTTACTGAGGCTGAAGAGCAGCCCCCCAGCTACCAACCACCCCATAGCCCAGGACACAGAATCTTCTACAGGACCAGATCCAACCGAGTGCAGGACCCAGCTGAAGAACTCTGTCCAGGAGCTGAGAGAGAGCAGTACCACATGCGCTTGAAAGCAGGTAAAGGCGGTGGCACCATTGAGGAGAGAGCTAGTGCAGGTAAAGGAGGAGATGGGCAAAGGATTTGTCTGTCATCAAGAGGGTGCTACAGCAAGAGAGAACAGACTGTAGAGACTCCCAGAGGAGAAGCTGCAGCCCCTCACCACCCCTAACAACCCCACTGACCTCACTTTACACCCACAATCCCCCCCCAATACCGCACACACTTATACCCACACCCCCAGTCAACCAAAGAGGCACACATTGAGACAAATACTACAGAGAGAAGCTCATCTGAGCCCCCCCTGACACACCCCCACACACCCCTCCATGTACACCAGGCCCTGTCTAATCCAGCCCCAGACCGAACACGCACCAATCTGGTTAAAAAACCCACTGAGGTGGCCATCCTCATTGACTCAAATTGGGACATTCAATTCAAGAAGATAAACTCTCCCCTAACACAAGGTGCGCAAAATATGGTTGCCCAAAAACACAAGAATGCACTCCACATCCTGTCCCAGCCTGACTTTGGCACACCAGGCCACAGTTATTAGTCACACCGGCACCAACAAACCTGCTGAGAGGAGAGGAGAGAGTAGGCAGGCCTGGTCAACAGAGTAGCAAGAGGAGGGCCTCTGAGTGGTTCCCCAAACTCCCACATCACAGCTCCACTCTGCCTGCCCCGCAAAAGACTTTCATCCCACGTACCATCCAGAAAGCCAACGCTGACACTCACCAGGATGGGTGCGGCATACTCCCGAACATACACATTGCTCACCCTCCCAACAATCACCCAGAGCATCTACACGACCACTCCCCACCGAGGAAGCAGACAGTAGGGATGTTTGCCAAGTCCCTAAAGGACGTAGCAATTGGTACAGACAAACACCCCATGCTGTACTGGACAGAGGAGCACCCCAGAGACCCCTACCAGACCAACATGCACACCAAGGAGCCACCAGGCCCTTCAACGCCACACCAGACCCAGTGCACCCCACAGGGCCCCACCCACGCCCCAGAGCATTCACACTTCCATCGGCTTAGACAGAACCAGGAACGGCGCCCAGTCCTAATTAATCCATCCCGCACCAGACCACCACCCCTACCAGACCAGGAGAGGAAGTTCCCACAGCCCAGACCTGGCCCCCCCTCCCCCTCACCTCCACCTCACAGGGCCACAGCAGGACCAGCGCAGCTAACGCGGGAGGTTCGTCAGAGCAGAGGAGAACCCTGTATGATTAAGTGAGATTAAACAAGCTCCTCCAATACATCTGCACTAAACTTGCAAACTCAACACACACGGACGCATACACACACACACCACACACACACACACACACACACCTTATTGTACTAGAATTTACTTGTTTCACTGAATAGGAATATTTAACAGAATAACAGAATAAATGTTAGCTGATATCCTGTTTTTATCTCGCTCGGTTAACACTTATTAGTTAATCGTTACTGTGTTTCGACTGCTACTCTTCTCTTTTGCAACATGAAAATCCACGATCAGTTAGCATTGTGGGAACATTCAGTGCTAAACTCATCAACTTCTGGTTCTGGAAGAGTTTAGCACGGGAGTTCAACAAAAAAAATCTGGAAAAGATGTTGACGTCATCATTCTGCAGGAAAGGACATGGTGTAAGGCTGCGTTGTCACTCACTGTCCCCCCACCCCCCCACACAGGCTACAGGAGAGATCAGTGATGCCATCACAGGAAACACAGCTCTGTCAATAGAGGCAGAGACTCTGGAGGAGGATTGATCATTTGGTCCAAAATCCGAACTACAAAATCTAATTGATCCGCTCAAATTGGCAAATACCCACATTTGGTTTAAAATAGAAAAAAGAAGACTTGTAACGGTGTACAGGAAAATATGTGTTCCTTTGCGCAATATATATCGCCCCCTCTCGAATCCACCATATTACTCCAGAGGATGATCGTCCCCACACCTCGAGGAAGAGACGTGCCATTTTCCAGGCCCAGGGAAAATGTGCCTCATCTGTTGGGGACCCACAAATGCGGCGGCACAGGAAACACTTGTAACCGTTGACTCTAACGAGCACACGGAGGGGACACAGCTTTATTACAGACCATACTGTTTCTAACTATCTTAATCTTCCCCCATAGAAACAAACAGTGGGACAGCACAGTTCAACAAAAAAAAAAAAAACAAAAACCGGAAGGGATCTTTTGCAGCTCTTGTAAGAAGCCTGGGTCTGGGTACTTTGTCAATGTGTAGCGTTACGGGGCGGGGGGGGACTCTTTGGGGAGATTCACCTACTGCTCACCTCTTGGCGCACAGTACACAGTAGACTATATGATCACAGACATGGACCGTTTCTCTCTCAGCTCAATTCACTGTCAAGCCACTAACACCTCTGTCTGAATCACAGCCAAATTACGTTGTTTCCTCAAAAGAACAGACACTGGAAACAACCACACATTCACAGCACAGTAAAGCTGTAAACACTCAGAAATTCATTAACAGATGGGCCCCAAAACAGCACAGAAGAATACCAGAAAGCAACCTGGACCCAAAATATCCAAAACACTCTTACGATAACTTTCTCGATACCACATTCACTCACAGTAAAAGAAGGCATCAATCTTCGCAGTACGAAACAATCCAACTATATATTCAGGGCAAACGGCCAAAAGAATGCACAATTGGAAATTGGATAAAAACGAAAAACTAACAAAATCACAGATGACAACTGGTTTGATTGCAGATTGTAAAAATTATAAGGAAAAAAACGTAGAAACACTATCCAACCAAAAGCACAGAGACTCCAAATAATGGTGAATTACGCCCTTCATTACTGTGATACTTTAAACTCTATAAAACGTACACTTACAGAACCAAAAAAAGCACAGTACACACACAAAGCAGCTGACACTAATTTGAGGAGTCCATAACACATCCCAAACAACTTTTGGCAAAAATTGGAAAAAAAACTAAAAAAAAATCTAACAAAGAGGAATTAGCAATTACACAAATGGTGACATCATGGACAACCCATTTCAAAACACTTCACAACACGTTCAAATTGACACAAACGCAGAACAACGCCAAATCCATGAGAGATTGAATGGATTAGAAAAAGCCTATAAAGGGACATCCAAAAAACCCATTGGACTCCCCAATAACTGACCAGGAAGCTCTATAAGAAACCTTCAGGCGCTCAAATTTAAAAAAGCCTGCGGACCTTGATGGGCATCCTAAATGAAAATGCTCAAAACTCATTAGTGCAAAATTTCAATTGGCTTATTATTAAAATTGTTTAATTTTGATCCTGAGTGTAGGTTATTTCCCTGACATCTGATATCAAGGACTCATAACCCCGATCTTTAAGAATGGAGACAAATTTGACCCTATACAATTACAGAGGCATTGGTGTGAACAGTAAACCTGGGGAAGGTTTTTCTGTAGTATCATCAATGTAAGAGTTCTAAAACTTCCTTATATAAGCACAATTGTCTTGAGTAAAAGCCCAAATTGGATTCTATTACCCAAAAACCTCGCACCAAACTGATCATATTTACACCTTACACACCCTGATAGATAAACATGTCCACCAAAAATATATCCAAAATATCTACACTTGCTTTATATCGCGACTTCAAAAAAGCATTTGATTATATTTGGCCATATCAGGACTGTTATACAAAGTTATTGAAAGTGGTGTAGGGTGAAAAACAACATATGACATAATTAAATCAATGTTCTACTGGCAATACGTGGCAGCATTTAAAATTGGTAAGCAAAAGGACGAGAATTCTTTAACCAGGGGCGGGGCATGCGTCAGGGTTGCAATCTGAGCCCTGCACTCTTCCATATTTACATTAAACGAATTGGCCCACTATTTCTAGGAAAAATCTCCGCAGCCCTGGTGTTAGTCTCACACATTCAGAAGGTTAGTTTTTAATGCCGTACTCCTTCGGCAGATGGACCTATGCCTGCTGTCAACCCCACCAGTCACTGGCCTACAGCAGAAGCATGGACCTGCTAGAGCAGTACTGCCAGTGACCTGGGCCCCTGGCAGTAAACCCCAAAAGACTTAACTCTAAAATAAATGATTTTCCAGAGAGAAGATCCAGATCTCAGGGAATTAGACCAAAGTTCTCAATTGGTTACAATAATATATAGAGTAACTGTAACCACAACTACAATTATTAGACTTAGGTTTAAAAACATAGCCTCAACTGGACACCTTTAATGAGGCAGTGAATGAACTGAGAGAGGAGGAAAGCAACGGCAGGGCATTCTAAAACCCAATGAAAAGCAAATTCAAATTGAAATACCTATTTAAAATTTGGCTCTAATCTTTTAACTATAATTGAATTATGTCATTGAACCAATTGCACTTTATAGGCCAGCGAGGTTGTGGGGTCCACTTGCCCCAACAAAACAAGATTTTTCATCAACAGGGACAAACACACACCCCATTTGAAACCCTACATTGCTAGAGTTTCTGTAAGCTTTCTCCTAACGTGTCCAGAAGGAAAACTACAAACAATGCTATGCCAGGGCCAGAATTAGGCCAATATCCACTAATAATAAAAAACTCAAAAAAAAGAGCAATTAAAGTTTTTTGGAAACATCTAAAATACACGTGACCCCCCTCTCATATCATACCCAAGCCCTGCTAATGCCTAAGAGCTGAGTCAAGAGAAAGAGTCCCCTCCCCCTTCTATCCAGCTGGTCCTGGGGCTGAGTTCACAAAACCTGTTTACTACTAACACAACACTGAAGCCTCAGGACCAGAACATATCCAATCAATCAGAATAAACCGCAAATTACAACACAGTCAAAACAAAACTACATTGCTGATCTTTGTATTTGCGAGAAACACAAAGCCACAAATCACAAAGCAAAAATGGCAGCAGTGCGATGCTGGCCTCTAAATCGACAGTATCACTACTGGATGGCTAAAGTATTTTGGACCATGGGTTACTGATACAAAACATTAGAAAAAACCTTGACAAAAGTAACAAGGGCTCAGTGAGCACAGCCATTTCCTTCCTTGCCATTTGGAGAAGGGTAGACACAGGAAAAACCTGGCGTCCCTGTATAGAGGATAAAGGCTGTGCAAAAAAAAAACCACTAACAAACGCAAACTGCAACCACAGCAGAAACCTGAGGACGGGAGAAAGCTGCATTTACCCTTTTTCCTGGCTACAAAATGTATGGGAAATGTCAAATATATAAACAATTAGAGAGTTGTCAGTGTTTCCTTCCTTTCCCCCTTCTCCTTCCTCCCCGATTTTTCCTTCCCCAAATTTTGAAATCCATCCTTATTATTCAAAGGTTTTAAAAAAAAAAAGAACCTCTCTGATAGATGAATAGTCGCTGAACCCATCCTGACCTTTTGGGGAGGAACGCAGAGAAGAGCTGTGGGTTGGGCCCAACAACAAGCGCACACTACTACAAATTGCTGCCTGCCGCCCCTGCCATAAAGTTGAGGGGGGGACAAGTGTCTGCAGACCAATAAACCTCGCAGCAAACTAAAAACCCTTGCAACAACTGATGTCCTCACTTGTATGAATTATTAGTTATTGTTGAAATGTTATGGGGGTTTATAGAAAAAGTTGACCGCCCACTGGTGCCTGTTGGTTATTGTTGTTAACTGTTTTGTCCCTACTGTTGAACTTAACTTATACTGTAATGTACTACTGTTGCTGTCCCCGTTTGACCCCATTTTTTTTTGCTTTCTTTCTTCCTTTCTCTTCTTCTTCCATTTGATTCTCATTTTTAATTTTTATTTTTATATTTTTTTATTTTTTTTTATATTGTAAATATATCCAAAAGTAAGCTTTGGCAATATGGTTTAATTACCTTGTTTAACGTCATTGATGGATGGAATGCCAATAAAGCGAATTGAATTAATGAATTGGAATTGGAGAGGAGAGATACAGAGATAGCGAGAGATGAGAGAGACAGAGAGAGAGAGAGAGGAAAGAGAGAGAGAGAGAGGGATAGAGATTCGACGGAGAGAGAGAGAGAGAGGAGAGGAGAAGAGAGAGATGAGAGAGAGGAGAGAGAGCGACAGAGAGAGAGAGAGAGAGAGAGAGGACAGAGAGAGAGACGGAGGGGGGGGGCCAGAGAAGAAGAGAGAGAGAGAGAGAGAGAGTGAGAGAGAGCGAGGAGAGAGAGGAGAGAGATAGAATGGATGAGAGAGATAGGAGAGTAGAGAGAAAGAGATAGAGAGAGAGAGACCAGAGAGTGAGTAGAGAGAGAGAAGAAGAGAGAGAGAAATAGAGAGAGGAGAGATATAGAGAGAGAGAGAGAAGAGAGGGACAGAGAGGAGAGAAGGAGAGAAAGATGAGAGGAGAGAGAGAGGAGAGAGCAAGCGACGAGAGGAGAGAGAGGGATGAGGGGAGAGAGAGAGAGAGAGAGAGAGAGACAGAAGTGAGTGAAGTAGAGAGAGAGAGAAAGAGAGAGAGAGAGAGAGAGATACCAGACAGAGAACAGAGGGAGACAGAGGAGTGGACAGGAGAGAGAGGATGAGAGAGAACAGAGAGAGAGACGGAGAGAGAGAGAGAGAGATGAGAGAAGAGACAGAGAGAGAGAGGAGACAGCAGAGAGAGAGACAGAGAGAGAGACAGAGTAGAGCGGAGAGGAGAGAGCAGGAGAGAGCGAGGGAGAGAGAGAGAGAGAAGAGACGAGAGAGAGAGAGAGAGATGAGGAATGACGAGAGAGAGATGAGAGAGAGAGAGAGAGACGAGAGAGAGAGGAGATTGCAGAGAGAGACAGAAGAGAGAGGGTGACGAGAGAGAGAGAGAGAGAGAGAGAGAGAGAGTAGAGACAGAGAGAGATGTGAGGACGAGAGAGACGTAATTGCGGCTAATGACATTTCCATAGTAGTAGAAGATAATTATGTCTGAGTCTTAAAATGGTCCGACACTAACAGACCCGGCTAGAGGGCTATGTCCCAAAATTGGCAACACACCACTGTTCGACCTGTTCCAATGTATATACTACCAAGTTCCTAGGGGCTCTGGTCTCACAAGTAGTGCACTATAGAGAACAGTGCTGGGTGACATTTGGGATGCGCCCACCCAGAGAGAGACACTGTGTGATGCACGGAGCTTCTTCTGTCCATGTTAATAACGGTGTCATTAAATAACATTAAAAACCATCCAACCTGATAACGTGATCACACTGTGAACGGAATGAGTTTGTCTGATCTCACTACTAAAAGACTCAGCACAGCAAAGAGCTTGCAGAATAGGAAATACCATTGTACCCTGGCATAGCACATAGCTGTCGAATGAAAACCTCTTATCTCCTAAAAACAGAAACTTTTTCAGGAAATGGAAAAAAAACCTGCCATATTTTACCATGAACAAACATACATTATGAAACTAATGAAGCTATTTAATATATATATATATATTATATATATATATATATATATATATATACAGTGGGGAGAAAACACGTATTTGATACTACTGACGATTTGGCCAGGTTTATTACTATTCAAAGCATGTAGACGTCTGTAATTTTCAATCATAGGAGATACACTTCAACTTGAGAGACCAGAAAAAATCCAGGAAAAAGGAAATCACATGTATGATTTTGTAAGTAATTGAATTTGCATTTTAATTGCATGGACACTAAGTATATTGATACATCAGACACTCAGCAGACTTCCCCCCCTAATAGTTGGTACAGAAACACTTTCGTTGCAATTACAAGAGATCATACGTTTCCTGTAGGTCCTTGACCAGGTTTTGCACACACTGCAAGAAGGATGATTTTGGCCCCACCCACCTCCTCCAACGACCTTCTCCAATCCTTCAGGTTTCAGGGCGTCGCTGGGAAATAACAGACTTTCAAGTCTCCCTAAAATATTTTCTATTGGTTTTTCAGGTCTGGAGACTGGCTAGCCACTCCAGGACCTATGAGATGCTTCTTACGGAGCCACTCCTTATTTGCCGGCCTCGTTTGTTTGGGTCGTTGTCATTGCTGGAAGACCCAGGCAACGACCGATTCTCAATGCTATTACTGAGGGAAGGAGGTTGTTGGCCAAGATCTCGCGATACATGGCCCCCATCCATCTCCCTCAAAGGCAAGGTGCAGTCGTCCTGTCCCCTTTGCAGAAAAGCATCCCCAAAGAATGATGTTTCTACCTCCCATGCTTTCACGGTTGGATGTGGTGTTCTTGGGGTTGTATCATCCTTCTTCTACTCTCCAACACGGCGAGTGCGAAGTTTAGACAAAAAGCTCTATTTTTTGTCTCATCAGCCACATTACCTTCTCCATTCCTCCTCTGGATCATCCCAGACATGGTATTGGGCAAACTTCAGGACGGGCCTGGACATGCGCTGGCTTTGGCAGGGGTACCTGTCGTGCGCTGCAGGATTTTAATCCATGACGGCAAGTCGTGGTGTGTACTACATTATTGTTTTCTTTGAGGACTGTGGTACCAGCTCTCTTCAGGTATTGACCAGATCATGGCGTGTAGTTCTGGGCCTGATCCTCCACCTGATCATGATCATTGATGCCCCCACGAGGTGAGATCTTGGCATGGAGCCCACAGACCGAAATTGATGTACGCGTCATCTTGAACTTCTTCCATTTTCCCTAATAATATGCGCCAACAGTTGATGTACATTTCTCAAATCCCACCACCAAGATGCTGCCTATTTGTTCCTGTAGTCCATTCCCAAGCCTTTGTGGCAGGTCTACGAATTTAATCCCTGATGTCCTTACAAGCTCTCTGGCTACTTGCCATTGTGGAAGGTTGGAGTCTGTTTGATTGAGGGTGTGGGCAGGGTGTCTTTTATACAGGTACGGAGTTCAAACAGGTGGCAGTTAACAGGTAATGAGTAGAGAACAGGAGGGATACTTCTAAAAGAAAAACTAACAGGTCTGTGAGAGCCGGATTCTCACTGGTTGTATAGGTGATCAACTACTTATGTCATGCCAATAAAATGCAACATGAATATACTTTAAAATTCATACAAATGTGATTTCTTGGATTTTTGTTTTATAATACCGTCTCTCACAGTTTGACGTTGTACCTATGATAAACATTACAGACCTATAACATGGGGTTTGTAAGTAGAGAAAACCTGCAAAGATCGGCAGTGTATCTAATACTTGTTCTCCCCACCTGTATCTATTGGTCCTGCAGTCATGAAAATGTTCAGAAGTAGCATGTTGCTGCTTTCAATACATCATAATAAAAATGAAATGGGCCAAAATGGTAGTTCCAAGGTTTTCATCCGCAGCGGATATGATGTACTACGGAGCCATCGAAGTGGGAAGGTAACGGCAAGATATGATGTACTACGGAGCCATCGAAGTGGAGGTAACGGCAAGATATGATGTTACTACGGAGCCATCGAAGTGGAGGGTAACGGCAAGATATGATGTACTACGGAGCCATCGCAAGTGGAGGGTAACGGCAGATATGATGTACATACGGAGCCATCGAAGTGGAGGTAACGGCAAGAAGATCTGATGTACTTACGGAGCCATCGAAGTGGAGGTACGGCAAGATATGATTGGTACTACGGAGCCATCGAAGTGGAGGTGACGGCAAGATATGATGTACTACGGAGCCATCGAAGTGGAGGTAACGGCAAGATATGATGTACTACGGAGCCATCGAAGTGGAGGTAACGGCAAGATATGATGTACTACGGAGCCATCGAAGTGGAGGTAACGGCAAGATATGATGTACTACGGAGCCATCGAAGTGGAGGTGACGGCAAGATATGATGTACTACGGAGCCATCGAAGTGGAGGACTATTGACGGAGACCAATGATGTACTACGGAGCCATACGAATGTGGAGGTGATACGGCAAGATATGATGTACTACTATTGAGCCAGGGACGAAGTGGAGGTCACTACGGACCAGATATGATGTACTATATTAGAGCCATACTAGTGGACCAGAGACCATAGGATTCTATATAGGGCACTACTATTGACCAGAGGACCATCGAAGTGGAGGGTGGATATAGGCAAGATATATTGTACTAGACCATAGGGCCTATCGAGTGCACTACTATTGGCCAGAGACCATGATGTACTATACGGAGCCATCGAAGTGGAGGTAACGGTTCTAGATATGATGTACTATTGACGGAGCCATAGGGTTCGATATAGTGGCACTACTACGGCAAGACCATATGATGTACTACGGAGCCATCGAAAGTATGTGGAGGTATACGGCAGATATAGTACTACTGTACTACGGAGCCACGAAGTGGAGGTATACGGCACTAGATATGATGACCAGGAGACCATAGGGTTCTAATAGGGCAAGATATGACCAGAGACCATAGGGTTCGAATATAGGGCACTACTATTGACCAGAGACCATAGGGCTCTATATAGGGCACTACTATTGACCAGAGACCATAGGGCTCTATATAGGGCACTACTATTGACCAGAGACCATAGGGCTCTATATAGGGCACTACTATTGACCAGAGACCATAGGGTTCTATATAGGGCACTACTATTGACCAGAGACCATAGGGCTCTATATAGGGCACTACTATTGACCAGAGACCATAGGGTTCTATATAGGGCACTACTATTGACCAGAGACCATAGGGTTCTATATAGGGCACTACTATTGACCAGAGACCATAGGGTTCTATATAGAGCACTACTATTGACCAGAGACCATAGGGTTCTATATAGGGCACTACTATTGACCAGAGACCATAGGGTTCTATATAGGGCACTACTATTGACCAGAGACCATAGGGCTCTATATAGGGCACTACTATTGACCAGAGACCATAGGGCTCTATATAGGGCACTACTATTGACCAGAGACCATAGGGTTCTATATAGGGAATAGGATCCCGTTTGGGACATATTGAATGTTTTGATAGAGAATGTTTAAGAGTCAAATGCAACGTAACGTAATGTAATAAATGTTAGAATGAAGTGGAGCTGACCCCTTTTAACATCTCACATGGAATAGGAGTCGTAGCTACTGCAAATGCTTTCATTGATTTGTGCTACTGCATATCCCCGGTTCTGTATTGCTGTTCCCTCTCTACATCTGCACACCAACTGAAATGCTGCCAGTGTAATTTGATGAGGGCCACGCCCTCTCTATTGATGCCTGGCTGCAACACTAATCACTCCTGTGAGTAATACAACACCTTCAATGTCCTGATGACAACATGACTATTGAATGAAGCACTCTGCTGTCTGTCTGACATGATAACCTAGCTTGCCTCAGACCGAAGAAAATAGCTCTCTCTCTCTCTCTCTCTCTCTCTCTCTCTCTCTCTCTCTCTCTCGCTCGCGCTCTCCCTCTCTCTCCCTTCTCTCTCTCTCCTCTCTCCTCTCTCTCTCTCTCTCTACCTCCCTCTCTCTCTCTCTCTCTCTCTATCTCTCCCTCTCTCTACCTCTCTCCCTCTCTCTCCTCTCTCCCTCTCTCTCAGAGCCTGGCGGTGTTGTGTTGAGGTAAATGTAATTTGGCAAATAGTAAGTGGGGAGAAGGAGGAGCGTTCAGAGAGTCACAATCTGACAGCTGCAAGTGTGTTTCTTGAGAGGAGAGGAGTCCCAAATAAAGATGTCCATGATTGGCCGGTCTCTGTGAGCAGCCAGCCAACCACAGCAGCCGATATACACAGTGGATAAAAAGAAAAGAAACAGCCAATATTCACACATTATCAGCCAATATTTTACCTATACATATATCAGAGGTCATCTTTACAGAGGGTCATCTTTTTACCTTCTTTACCTTATACCATATATCAGAGGTCATCTTTACCTTATACCATATATCAGAGGTCATCTTTACACAGCATCTTTACCTTATACCATATATCAGAGGTCATCTTTACCTTATACCATATATCAGAGGTCATCTTTACCTTATACCATATATATTCAGATGTCATCTTTACACCAGCATTTTACCATTATACCATATATCAGAGGTCACGTTTACCTTATAACCATATATCAGAGGTCATCTTTACCTTATACCATATATCAGAGGTCATCTTTACCTTATACCATATATCAGAGGTCATCTTTACCTTATACCATATATCAGAGGTCATCTTTACACAGCATCTTTACATTTTGGCACATTGATTTTGAAGATTATAATAATTATCATTGTTTTGCAAATAGTGCATGGAGCTGTACAACAGCATAGACAAAAATACTCTGATAAAACTCTCCTCTTTAAAACTCCAGGAGAAACAGAACAGTAAAGAACAGGAGAATTACAAGTTCATTCCAACAATAATAAGAAAAATTAAGACACAATGTTAATTGGATATGTCATCATCGTCATCAATACAAAATGGTCCCATCTTGAGTTTTACAGGGGGTGGGGCTCAGAAGAGAGAGGGGTGTTATGGGGGCTGTAGTTTTCCCTCTTGAACTGAGCCAGGCAGTGTCTGTCTGAAGGACAGCAACAACAAGACGGCCATTATTCTCCTACAAAACAGATGGGGGGGGGGGGGGGGGGGGGGGTGGAGGGGGGGGGGGGGGGGGGGGGGGGGGGGGGGGGGGGGTGCTTGGAGGTCACTGAAACCCATTTGTGTATCGCTACATCTTTAGAAGGAAGGGGGATATAAATACACAACTCAGGCCAGCAAGGTTCACTGAGAAAATACAAAAAACAAAACAAAGTTTCCCCCAAAAAGGCAAAGATAAAACTGTTTTAAAAGGCTTCATATTTCTTCTGACAAAAACTGAAACAACCAGGAAAGAAAAAAACAAAGCAGAAATCAAACAAAAGCAAGAAAATTGCCAGCCATTACAAGCTTGACCAACAATCACTCAATACGTAGTTTGTAAAGAAGAAAAAACAACAATGTTTCTCATGCAGATAGTACTGTCCTCTTCAGGGGGTAAAGGGAAGTGGGGAAGTCTGGGTAATGTAGTCTTCATGCAGCTCGAGCATTGCAGAGTCAGTGGTGCTGGGGGGCAGGTAGTGGGGGGTGAGAGGGGGGTGGGCTGAGCAGGTAGGGGAGGGTTGAGAGGGGGGAGGAGGAGGTGGGCTGAGCAGGGAGTGGGGGGGGAGAGGGGGGAGGAGGAGGAGGAGGGCTGAGCAGGTAGTGGGGGGGTGAGGTAGGGGGGGCTGAGGAGGAGGAGGGTGGGCTGAGCAGTAGAGGGGGAGGGGGGGGGTTGAGAGTGGGGGGTTGAGGAGGAGGAGGAGGCTGAGGCAGGAGTGGGGGGGGGAGGGGGGAGAGGAGGTGGGCCTGAGAGTCGTGGGCGGGTTGAGAGGGGGGAGGAGGAGGAGGTGGGCTGAGCAGGTAGTGGGGGGGTGAGAGGGGGGAGGAGGAGGAGGAGGGGGGTGACCAGGTAGTTTTGGGGGGGGGGGGAGGGGGGGAGGGGGGGTAGGGGGGGGTGAGAGGGGGGGGGGAGGAGGAGGTTTGGGCCCAAACAGGGAGTGGGGGGGTTGAGGGGGGGGGAGGGGAGGGAGTGGGGGGGGAGAGGGGGGAGGAGGGGAGGGGGGGGGCTGAGCAGGTAGGGGGGGGGGGGAGGAAAGGGGGGGGGGGGGGG
>JAGTTL010000726.1:0-20000 GCA_036851935.1 Coregonus suidteri
TCAGAGTACAGCATATCTGTAGACACACCTCTGCCACGCCTTCATTTATTTGATCGCCACCCACCCCAATGTATTGCGGGTGAATAGCATGCTATTCTCATGCTTAAATTCAAGGTCAGAATACACAGAGAGAAAGGTGCTTAAAAAGGGAATTACGTTCTATTTACGTGCGCTTAACTCGGGTCGGAATTCTCCCCTATATTAGCTTGTTCCCATCAGATAAACCTGGCAGACATAGCCCTACGCTAACCTGCACAGCTGGCTGTGATTATATCCGGCTCAAATTCCGTATTAGCAAATTAAAATCGTAGACGTAGTTGGACGCGATACAATACTTGTTCATGAAAGTGTCCTTGTCCAACCGAACATTCTGATAATCAAAGCAGCCGTTTGACTGTCTAGTCAAATAGCTTTTTTTGTGTAGTGGGTTGAACTCCACGTAATTGTCGCAGATTGTGGCAACGGTTCAAATCTCACAACTTCCCAGCCAAAATCTTGTAAATGACGATTACGAATACATTTCATGAAGAGCTCTTGTTGGAGTCCCTCTTGCAGACAACACATAGGCTACTGGCACTGGGTACATAAATACTTGTGCTTTGCTATCTTATACTGAACAAAAAATATAACGCACATGTAAAGTTTTGGTCCCATGTTTCATGAGCTGAAATATAAGATCCCAGAAATGTTCCATATGCACAAAAAGCTTATTTTTCTCTCAAATGTTGTGCAAAAAATTTTGTTTACATCCCTGTTAGTGAGCATTTCTCCATTGCCAAGATTATTCACCCACCTGACAGGTGTGGCATATCAAGAAGTTGATTAAACAGCATGACCACCTTGTATTTGGGACAATAAAATGGCACTCTAAAATTTGCAGTTTTGTCCCACAATGTAATGCCACAGATATCTCAAGTTTTGAGGGAGTGTGCTATTGGCATGCATGCAGGGATGTCCACCAGAGCTGTTGCCAGATAATTTAATGTTAATTTGTCAACGTCGTTTTAGAGAATTTTGAAAGTACGGCCTCACAACCGCAGACCACGTGTAACCACGCCAGCCCAGGACCTCCACATCCGGCTTCTTCACCTGCGGAATCGTCTGAGACCAGCCACCCGGACAGCTGATGAAACTGTGGATTTGCACAACTGAAGATTTTCTGCACAAAACTGTCAGAAACTGTCTCAGGGAAGCTCATCTGCGTGCTCGTCGTCCTCACCAGGGTCTTGACCTGACTGTAGTTTGGCGTCGTTACCGTCTTCAGTGGGCAAACGCTCATCTTCGATGGCCACTGGCATGCTGGAGAAGTGTGCTCTTCATGGATGAATCCCAGTTTCAACTGTACCGGGCAGATGGCAGACAGCGTGTATGGCGTTGTGTGGGCGAGCGGTTTGCTGATGTCAACATTGGGAACAGAGTGCCCTATGGTGGCAGTGGGGTTATGGTATGGGCAGGCATAAGCTACGGACAACGAACAGAATTGCATTTTATCGATGGCAATAGAGATACCGTGATGAGATCTTGAGGCATTGTCGTGCCATTCATCAGCCGCCATCATCTCATGTTTCAGCATGATAATGCACAGCTCCATGTCGCAAGGATCTGTACACAATTCCTGGAAGCTGAAAATGTCCCAGTTCTTCCATGGTCTGCGTACTCACCAGACATGTCACCCATTAAGCATGTTTGGGATGCTCTGGATCGACGTGTACGACAGCGTGTTCCAGTTCCCGCCAATATCCAGCAACTTCCACAGCCATTGAAGGGTGTGAGACAACATTCCACAGGCCACAATCAACAGCCTGATCAACTCTGTGAAGGAGATGTATCGTGCTGCATGATGCAAATGGTGGTCACACCAGATACTGACTGATTTTCTGATCCACGCCCCTACCTTTTTAAAAAAGGTATCTGTGACCAACAAATGCATATCTGTATTCCCAGTTATGTGAATTCCATAGATTAGGGCCTAATGAATGTATTTCAATTGACTGAATTCCTTATATGAACTGTAACTCAGTAAAAATCTTTGAAATTATTGCATGTTGCGTTTGTATTCAGTATACATAGACGTGTAGGCTACACTTACATGTACAATGTTTTATTATTTATTATTCTACTAATGTTTGCATTATTATAATAATCCACTTTGTCAGATATGCCTTATTTGATTCAAAGCATCGAGGATCAGCAGTGAACAGCTTGACGCCGAGGGGGACTCAAACCCACTGATAATGTGCACTGTCGATTTTGAGTCAACCACTTTAGCAGCGTATGGCCATCAGGAAGCAATGATGCTGATGTTATAGGACAGCTATAAGGCTCCATAAGGCTCTTGACTTATTTTGTATGATAAACAATACATATCGCGGAAGATCAGCGTTACACACTTGAGACAGACCAAGAGGAACAAAAGTAAACCTTGAATTTGGAGGTTTAAAATATTCCCCCGGCTTGGTGGATATTGTCACGACTTCCGCCGAGGCTGCCTCCCCTCCTTGCTCGGGCAGGTTTCGGCGTTCGTCGTCACCGGCTTACTAGCCACTGCCGCTCCATATATCATCATTCCATTTGTCTTGTCTTGTCAATTACACACACCTGGTTCTTATTCCCTCATTAGTCCGTGTATAAGTGTTCCCTCTGCCCCCTTGTCCTTGTGGGTGATTGTTTTATGTGAGTTGAGTGTAGCTCGGTGGAGCTACCCGTACCTTGTATTGCCGGGGTAGATTATTCCCCTGTGCCTGTATTTTGTTGTAGCTACCCGTACCTTGTATTGCCGGGGGTAGATATTCCCCTGTGCCTGTATTTTGTTGGCGCTACCCGTACCTTGTATTGCCGGGGTAGATTATTCCCCTGTGCCTGTATTTTGTTGGCGCTACCCGTACCTTGTATTGCCGGGGTAGATTATTCCCCTGTGCCTGTATTTTGTTGGCGCTACCCGTACCTTGTATTGCCGGGGTAGATTATTCCCCTGTGCCTGTATTTTGTTGTCGCTATCCAGCGCAACTGTGTACGACGGAATAAACTCTGTATTCAGTGATTTACCCTCCTGCGCCTGACTCCTTCTAATCACACTCATCACAGATATAAAGTTTAAGATCTTTGATCGGCTGATGCGGAATTTGTTACAGGAAATAATCACTGCCAGCTGGGTCAGGTTAGCATAGTGCTAAGTGTGGAAGGTTATCTGATGGGAAAAGCTAATATGCAGCGTTTGATCACGTGCAACTATGTCAACAATTTTAATTGGCTGCGAGACAGAGAAAAAGTTTTACTTATTCTAATGTTCGCAAGTATGGCCCCCAGTAAAGAGGAAAATAAAACTTGACGCCAATTAATGAAGTAAACAATTACTTTTTATTGATAAGGTTCTCAGAAGAGTCTCTTTTCAGTGTATAATAATCATTGTTATTCCTTCCTTGTTATTATTATTAATCAATAATACTGATTTGGTACATTATGACATCCAGTACTGAACGAGCCTCTTCACAGTGACATGAATCAATCCGCTTCTACGCCTTTTGGGATCTAGAACAGCAATATCTCTGCATCAAAACAAAAACAATAACAGTGGAAAACAACAAAACTGGGGATTGATATTGTAGATATTGGGATAATAGATATGATTAGTCACACACAACTCTAGAGTAGGTAATACCAGCTAAAGGTTAGCGCGTTACAAGCCACTTCCTCAATAGAAATATAAAACTGGATATTCTGAACAATATTCTACTGTGCTGCTGCAGCATAAAGGTACGTCTATATACTGTACATCCAGATATATTTCCAAAAAAACAAGTTTCACAGTTTAATGACTTTATTTAAAGTATAAACTGTTTTTTTTTAAAAACACTTTATTACATAAACTATTATTTTGGAGTGTGTGACTATTATTTGCTCTGGGAGCAAATGTTTTAATTAATACAACAACAAAAAAACATATTGAACAAATAAAATAAACGTAAAGTCCTCTTCGATAAAACTAGTGACTCCCTTCATGATTGTCATTTAGTACTACGAATAATAAATACATGTACAAATAATGAAATCAAATAAATAGCTTTTGATAATACTAGTTCTTTATGTATTCTGGACTTACGTGTACGGTAGGTGTTTTTAGATTGTTTCTGTACAGAAGTGCCTTGGTGAAAGTTTCACGATTCTACTGTGACTGAAACATACAAAACTACTGCTTCTACCGCTACCATACGTAACACCCTGAACTGTAGTGTAGTAGTCTGAACTGTAGTATAGTAGTCTGAACTGTAGTATAGTAGTCTGAACTGTAGTATAGTAGTCTGAACTGTAGTATAGTAGTCTGAACTGTAGTGTAGTAGTCTGAACTGTAGTATAGTAGTCTGAACTGTAGTATAGTAGTCTGAACTGTAGTGTAGTAGTCTGAACTGTAGTATAGTAGTCTGAACTGTAGTATAGTAGTCTGAACTGTAGTGTAGTAGTCTGAACTGTAGTGTAGTAGTCTGAACTGTAGTGTAGTAGTCTGAACTGTGGTGTAGTAGTCTGAACTGTAGTGTAGTAGTCTGAACTGTAGTATAGTAGTCTGAACTGTAGTGTAGTAGTCTGAACTGTAGTAGTCTGAACTGTAGTATAGTAGTCTGAACTGTAGTATAGTAGTCTGAACTGTAGTATAGTAGTCTGAACGGTAGTGTAGTAGTCTGAACTGTAGTATAGTAGTCTGAACTGTAGTATAGTAGTCTGAACTGTAGTATAGTAGTCTGAACGGTAGTGTAGTAGTCTGAACTGTAGTATAGTAGTCTGAACTGTAGTATAGTAGTCTGAACTGTAGTATAGTAGTCTGAACTGTAGTATAGTAGTCTGAACTGTAGTATAGTAGTCTGAACTGTAGTGTAGTAGTCTGAACTGTAGTATAGTAGTCTGAACTGTAGTATAGTAGTCTGAACTGTAGTGTAGTAGTCTGAACTGTAGTGTAGTAGTCTGAACTGTAGTGTAGTAGTCTGAACTGTAGTGTAGTAGTCTGAACTGTAGTGTAGTAATCTGAACTGTAGTGTAGTAGTCTGAACTGTGGTATAGTAGTCTGAACTGTAGTGTAGTAGTCTGAACTGTGGTATAGTAGTTTGTCACATAAGGAACTAGTACAGTAGTATGATATTCTCCCCATTTTCAAAATAAAACCTTGTGATATTATTTGTGATATCCTCCAACTTTGTGTGTCTAAAAAGTTTTTGTTTTCTTTAGTTGTAAGTCTTTATGAGTTAAAGGATCTCAGTGGTGTGAGTGTTGGTTGCTAGGATATGTTGCTGCGGTAGCTAAGAACAGTTCTGTGGTGTAGTAGTCTGAACTATAGTGTAGTAGTATGAACTGTAGTGTAGTAGTCTGAACTGTAGTATAGTAGTCTGAACTATAGTGTAGTAGTCTGAACTGTAGAATAGTAGTCTGAACTGTAGTGTAGTAGTCTGAACGGTAGTGTAGTAGTATGAACTGTAGTGTAGTAGTCTGAACTGTAGTGTAGTAGTCTGAACGGTAGTATAGTAGTCTGAACTGTAGTATAGTAGTCTGAACTGTAGTATAGTAGTCTGAACGGTAGTGTAGTAGTCTGAACTGTAGTATAGTAGTCTGAACTGTAGTGTAGTAGTCTGAACGGTAGTATAGTAGTCTGAACTGTAGTATAGTAGTCTGAACTGTAGTATAGTAGTCTGAACGGTAGTGTAGTAGTCTGAACTGTGGTATAGTAGTCTGAACTGTAGTGTAGTAGTCTGAACTGTGGTATAGTAGTTTGTCACATAAGGAACTAGTACAGTAGTATGATATTCTCCCCATTTTCAAAATAAAACCTTGTGATATTATTTGTGATATCCTCCAACTTTGTGTGTCTAAAAAGTTTTTGTTTTCTTTAGTTGTAAGTCTTTATGAGTTAAAGGATCTCAGTGGTGTGAGTGTTGGTTGCTAGGATATGTTGCTGCGGTAGCTAAGAACAGTTCTGTGGTGGAGAATGGGAGGCCTGAGACAGTGCGATGACTCATCGTTTTACTCCATTTTATGTCCCTATGCTGCGGTGCTTGTTGCCGTTGGTGATCTTCTCTTCTGATCAGTGTTGTGATTGGCTGGGCCCTGTGGTGGCTCTGCGTCCCTATTGGTCCCTTTGCTCTTTTCAGAGGCAGGCCTTATCAGAGCACCCAGCACAACACAGCGCCACCATCAGTTCAGAGTCTGTCATTACGGCCTCAAAGTGACCCCAAACATGTGGGTGAAAATATCAATTTATTTTTTAAAAAGGGGGATCTTAGTTATTAAGCAACAGTTTGTTTTTCAAGGTTCATGAGTGCCTTTCTCCACAGTCTGTTTTCAACAAAAAATTAAAATAAAATAAACTTCTGTCTAAATGTTAGATTGTTTGCCCTTGGCAGTAAAAGTAAAAAAAAAAATGGTTTTCTAGTATATTCTTCTTTTCAAAAGTCCCTGCAGCGTTCAGTGAGAAACCCCTTTTGTTGGTTTATTTTCTGCGGGGTTGGAGAGGAAAGGGGGAGAAGGCGGGGGAGGGGGGAGCGAAGAGAGGAAGGAACTAGTAACTAGGACGTGGGGGTTGAAAGGGAGGAAGAGGAGGAGGAGAGTCAGTGAGAGAGAAAGAGTCAGCCAGTCCTCCATTCCCAGTCCAGGTGGGCTGTTACCTCTTGCCCATCTCGTTCTGTCTCAGGAACTGAATGTTGGTGCTGCTGTCAGCCAGTTCTGGGTACTGTTCCACAGGTAGAACATGATACCCGTCGTACCCCTGTACCCTCCCTGCGGTCAGCAGCTGCTGCTTCTCCCCCTCCGTCCATAGCCGACTCCCCTCCTTCCCATCCTTGGCCCTCTGCTGCTCCCTCAGCCAGGCCCCAGCCAGGGCCCTCTGCCGGGCTAGTTCCAGCAGCCTCACCCTCTCCTCGTCCACCACGTCCAGCGCTAGCCCATACCGCACGCTGAGGGCTAACGACGGCACCGCAAACTCCACTGTGGCGCCGCGCCGCGACCTCCCGCTCACAGTCACATTGATCCCGCTCTCCAGCGCCTTGCGTCCGTTGGTGAGCCCCAGCGCCAGTAGATCACTATCGGCCGAACCGACTTTAACGAAGAAGTGACAGTCACGTCCATCCTGCGTGTAGTGCGTTCCGTCCAGGTAGATGGCGCTGTTGAGGACCAGGGACACTTTTCGACTGTCGTCGGTTGCCATAGAGCTAACCGCCGCCACCACACGTCCTTCCTTTAGCGCTAGCATCACTCCCCGGCCGATTATGGGCGTTGATGTGCCGAACCAGTGTCCTGGCTTGTCACTGCGGTCGCGGGGGTCCTTGTTAAGGAGCCGTCCCTCCAGGGCCATGAAGGCCTGGTTGTGGCGCTCCGCTGCCTGCTGCACCCCCGTTATCAGCTACAGGAGAAAGAGGGGTAGGAAAGGGGTTAAAGATCACTGGTCAAGCAGAAGAATGCAGACGAGGATACAGTTATACGGTCTGATTTACAGTTATTCTCATCTATTAATGTCCAGATTTCACTGTAATCATTGAAGGTTCATATTAGTGATTCTGTATTCAATGTCTCATCTAATTGGCATCCGACTCTGAGAGAAAGAGAGAGGACCATTTGTCTGTAATAGCAGGCCGCATTTGGCTCGCAGGCCGTATGTTTCAAATTCTGGTTTACATAGAATCAATATAGTGCAATGAAGCTGTAGGCTGTCCCAGGCCTTCTCACCTGTCCGTTTTCACAGTCCTGGCTGGCCTGCAGCTCGTAGGGAGGCTCTACGAAGTAGAGGGTGTGACGGGGGAACCCTGGAATGATGTTACTGAGCTGGAAACCAAACATCACCAGCCAACTCTTCACGTCTGGGGAGCAAAGACAGCAGAACAGTTACCATACCACTAGCAAGTCATAGAAATGTTGAGAATTGTGAAAATGGTATAATAATGTGCGTAGTATTAGGGAACAGTGTAGTAAAATATTGCATGGATCTTTTTGGATGTTCTCAGAATCTAAATGAAAAATAAATAAGGAGAAGTACACATTGACAATGATAACACAACGCCCCCCACTCAGCTCTCTCTCCCTTACCTTCAATAACAATAATGCATTGGTTTTATAAAGCACTTTTCAAAGATCCAAAGACGCTCTACCTGTGACGTAGTTCTTGATGTCCAACACGTCGCTGAGGGGGTTATTGTTCTTGAACATGTACAGGTTGAAGGGTGCAGGGTCCTTGCCGATCTTGGGCCAGGAGGCATAGTCTGGCGAGGTCCAGCGGCCTGCCAGGACGTCATAGTCCCTCTGGGTGAAGTGGACCAGCTTGGTCAGGGTGTCATAGAGACCACCATGGAACCCAACCACCAGCTGGAACTCTGGGTTGGAGTCCAGGTACACCTCCCCATATGCTGTGTACTGGACCTGGACATCACAACAAACACAGACGCTTGTTTCACTTCAATTCAGCACAACTTTATCCCCTCGGGGGCAATTAGGAAAGGCAAAGTTGGTTTACTTGGTCAGTTTTTGAATAATAATTTGAATAATCAAATTGACCTCTCTGGACATCAGGTACTAACTTATCTTCTCTTGGCTTATCTTAACATGCGGATAATGGTCCTTGAGATATTTAACAATCATGCAACAAAAAATGATGATCATTAATAGTAGTATTATTATTATTACTGTCATCATGAGTACCTGTTTGATCATCTGTGCGTTGCTGCTGAAGACAGCCAGTGGTGTTCCTGTGTTGTCTGAGGCGATGTAATACTCCTCTCCACTACTCACCTCCATAGCAAACAGATGGCCCTGAGGGAAGCAGTACAGGCTTTACATTAAAATAACCCACAGACAGTCCCATCATCATAACCCACAGACAGTCCCATCACCATAACTCACAGACAGTTCCATCACCATAACTCACAGACAGTCCCATCACCATAACCCACAGACAGTCCCATCACCATAACTCACAGACAGTCACCATAACTCACACGGTCACATCACCATAACTCACAGACAGTCACGTCACCATAACTCACAGACAGTCACCATAACTCACACGGTCACATCACCATAACTCACAGACAGTCACGTCACCATAACTCACAGACAGTCACATCACCATAACTCACAGACAGTCACCATAACTCACACGGTCACATCACCATAACTCACAGACAGTCACATCACCATAACTCACAGACAGTCACCATAACTCACATGGTCACATCACCATAACTCACAGACAGTCACATCACCATAACTCACAGACAGTCACGTCACCATAACTCACATCACCATAACTCACAGACAGTCACGTCACCATAACTCACATCACCATAACTCACAGACAGTCACGTCACCATAACTGGGTGATAATAGTTATGAGATTTAAGTAATGATAGTATCCCTGACTCAGTTAGGCTATATCACAATAAGTTAAGTAATGATAGTATTCACAATAAGTCAGAGATGGTGACATCACCATTAATGTGTGATAATAGCTATGCGATATACTCTGTAATGATAGCATCACAACAATTTGGTTATATGACAACGATAACAAAGTCATAAGATACAGTGGGGAAAAAAAGTATTTAGTCAGCCACCAATTGTGCAAGTTCTCCCACATAAAAAGATGAGAGAGGCCTGTAATTTTCATCATAGGTACACGTCAACTATGACAGACAAATTGAGGGAAAAAAATCCAGAAAATCACATTGTAGGATTTTTAATGAATTTATTTGCAAATTATGGTGGAAAATAAGTATTTGGTCACCTACAAACAAGCAAGATTTCTGGCTCTCACGGACCTGTAACTTCTTCTTTAAGAGGCTCCTCTGTCCTTCACTCATTACCTGTATTAATGGCACCTGTTTGAACTTGTTATCAGTATAAAAGACACCTGTCCACAACCTCAAACAGTCACACTCCAAACTCCACTATGGCCAAGACCAAAGAGCTGTCAAAGGACACCAGAAACAAAAATTGTAGACCTGCACCAGGCTGGGAAGACTGAATCTGCAATAGGTAAGCAGCTTGGTTTGAAGAAATCAACTGTGGGAGCAATTATTAGGAAATGGAAGACATACAAGACCACTGATAATCTCCCTCGATCTGGGGCTCCACGCAAGATCTCACCCCGTTGGGTCAAAATGATCACAAGAACAGTGAGCAAAAATCCCAGAACCACACGGGGGGACCTAGTGAATGACCTGCAGAGAGCTGGGACCAAAGTAACAAAGCCTACCATCAGTAACACACTACGCCGCCATGGACTCAAATCCTGCAGTGCCAGACGTGTCCCCCCTGCTTAAGCCAGTACATGTCCAGGCCCGTCTGAAGTTTGCTAGAGTGCATTTGGATGATCCAGAAGAGGATTGGGAGAATGTCATATGGTCAGATGAAACCAAAATATAACTTTTTGGTAAAAACTCAACTCGTCGTGTTTGGAGGACAAAGAATGCTGAGTTGCATCCAAAGAACACCATACCTACTGTGAAGCATGGGGGTGGAAACATCATGCTTTGGGGCTGTTTTTCTGCAAAGGGACCAGGACGACTGATCCGTGTAAAGGAAAGAATGAATGGGGCCATGTATCGTGAGATTTTGAGTGAAAACCTCCTTCCATCAGCAAGGGCATTGAAGATGAAACGTGGCTGGGTCTTTCAGCATGACAATGATCCCAAACACACCGCCCGGGCAACGAAGGAGTGGCTTCGTAAGAAGCATTTCAAGGTCCTGGAGTGGCCTAGCCAGTCTCCAGATCTCAACCCCATAGAAAATCTTTGGAGGGAGTTGAAAGTCCGTGTTGCCCAGCGACAGCCCCAAAAACATCACTGCTCTAGAGGAGATCTGCATGGAGGAATGGGCCAAAATACCAGCAACAGTGTGTGAAAACCTTGTGAAGACTTACAGAAAACGTTTGACCTGTGTCATTGCCAACAAAGGGTATATAACAAAGTATTGAGAAACTTTTGTTATTGACCAAATACTTATTTTCCACCATAATTTGCAAATAAATTCATAAAAAATCCTACAATGTGATTTTCTGGATTTTTTTCCCTCATTTTGTCTGTCATAGTTGACGTGTACCTATGATGAAAATTACAGGCCTCTCTCATCTTTTTAAGTGGGAGAACTTGCACAATTGGTGGCTGACTAAATACTTTTTTCCCCCACTGTAATCACGATGAACAGTATTTATCACATGTAGCCTGTTGATGAACACACTTTTCCCTAATAATCTGGTAGCCTACCTGCAAATCATAGTACAGTGAAGCGATATCTGAGCTGGAGTGATTGAATATATGTGTGACTCTAGCCGGGTGGTTCAGATCAGCGTAGAAGAACTGGAGATGTTGTCCCAGACTGGTCCTAGTGGACACTCTCCTGCCCAGTCCGTCATAGCGGTACTGGACGCTCCAGCCTCCCGGTAGCTTGTTATATGCTCTAAGGAGCTGGCCCTTGGAGTTGTAGTCGAAGACATCTGAGCCTCGCTGGCTCAGGAAGCCGTCCTCATCCAGACGGTACTGCACGTCGCCCAGGCGCGTGATGCGGTCTCGGAGGTCGTAGCGGAGTGGCGTGAGGCGGGCGCTGTTCCCGGGGTTGAGGAGGTGCAGGTTGCCGTTCAGGTCGTAGCTATAGCGCCAGGTGGACCAGTCGTTCACCTGGAGGAGTAGAGAATGAAAATAGCTTTGACACACCTGAAGTCAACTCTATAATACCAAACCTGAAGTCAACTCTATAATACCAAACCTGAAGTCAACTCTATAATACCAAACCTGAAGTCAACTCTTTAATACTAAACCTGAAGTCAACTCTATAATACCAAACCTGAAGTCAACTCTTTAATACCAAACCTGAAGTCAACTCTTTAATACTAAACCTGAAGTCAACTCTTTAATACTAAACCTGAAGTCAACTCTTTAATACTAAACCTGAAGTCAACTCTATAATACCAAACCTGAAGTCAACTCTTTAATACTAAACCTGAAGTCAACTCTTTAATACCAAACCTGAAGTCAACTCTATAATACCAAACCTGAAGTCAACTCTATAATACCAAACCTGAAGTCAACTCTATAATACCACACCTGAAGTCAACTCTTTAAAAACACACCTGAAGTCAACTCTTTAATACTAAACCTGAAGTCAACTCTAAAATACCAAACCTGAAGTCAACTCTTTAATACTAAACCTGAAGTCAACTCTATAATACCAAACCTGAAGTCAACTCTTTAAAAACACACCTGAAGTCAACTCTTTTATACCAAACCTGAAGTCAATTATTTAATACCAAACCTGAAGTCAACTCTTTAATACCAAACCTGAAGTCAACTCTTTAATACCAAACCTGAAGTCAACTCTATAATACTAAACCTGAAGTCAACTCTATATTTATTTATTTATTTTATTTCACCTTTATTTAACCAGGTAAACCAGTTGAGAACAAGTTCTCATTTACAACTGCGACCTGGCCAAGATAAAGCAAAGCAGTGCGATAAAAACAACAACACAGAGTTACATATGGGGTAAAACAAAACAAAGTCAAAAATACAACAGAAATACATATATATACAGTGTGTGCAAATGTAGCAAGTTATGGAGGTAAGGCAATAAATAGGTTATAGTGCAAAATAATTACAATTAGTATTAACACTGGAATGATAGATGTGCAAGAGATGATGTGCAAATAGAGATACTGGGGTACAAATGAGCAAAATAAATAACAATATAGGGATGAGGTAGTTGGGCGGGCTAATTTCAGATGGGCTGTGTACAGGTGCAGTGATCGGTAAGGTGCTCTGACAACTGATGCTTAAAGTTAGTGAGGGAGATAAGTGTCTCCAGCTTCAGAGATTTTTGCAATTTGTTCCAGTCATTGGCAGCAGAGAACTGGAAGGAATTGCGGCCAAAGGAGGTGTTGGCTTTGGGGATGACCAGTGAGATATACCTGCTGGAGCGCAGACTACGGGTGGGTGTTGCTATGGTGACCAATGAGCTAAGATAAGGTGGGGATTTGCCTAGCAGTGATTTATAGATGGCCTGGAGCCAGTGGGTTTGGCGACGAATATTTAGTGAGGACCAGCCAACAAGGGCGTACAGGTCACAGTGGTGGGTATTATATGGGGCTTTGGAGACAAAACGGATGGCACTGTGATAGACTACATCCAATTTGCGAGTAGAGTGTTGGAGGCTATTTTGTAAATGACATCGCCGAAGTCAAGGATCGGTAGGATAGTCAGTTTTACGAGGGCATGTTTGGCAGTATGAGTGAAGGAGGCTTTGTTGCGAAATAGGAAACCGATTCTAGATTTAACTTTGGATTGGAGATTCTTAATGTGAGTCTGGAAGGAGAGTTTACAGTCTAACCAGACACCTAGATATTTGTAGTTGTCCACATACTCTAGGTCAGACCCGTCGAGAGTAGTGATTCTAGTCGGGTGGGTGGGTGCAAGCAGCGTTCGGTTGAAGAGCATGCATTTAGTTTTTACTAGTGTTTAAGAGCAGTTGGAGGCTACTGAAGGAGTGTTGTATGGCATTGAAGCTCGTTTGGAGGTTTGTTAACACAGTGTCCAATGAAGGGCCAGATGTATACAAAATGGTGTCGTCTGCGTAGAGGTGGATCTGAGAGTCACCAGCAGCAAGAGCGACGTCATTGATATACACAGAGAAAAGAGTCGGCCCAAGAATTGAACCCTGTGGCACCCCCATAGAGACTGCCATAGGTCCAGACAACAGGCCCTCCGATTTGACACATTGAACTCTATCTGAGAAGTAGTTGGTGAACCAGGCGAGGCAGTCATTTGAGAAACCAAGGCTATTTAGTCTGCCAATAAGAATGCGGTGGTTGACAGAGTCGAAAGCCTTGGCCAGGTCAATGAAAACGGCTGCACAGTACTGTCTATTATCAATCGCGGTTATAATATCGTTTAGGACCTTGAGCGTGGCTGAAGTGCACCCATGACCAGCTCGGAAACCGGATTGCATAGCGGAGAAGGTACGGTGGGATTCGAAATGGTCGGTGATCTGTTTGTTGACTTAGCTTTCAAAAACTTTTTGAAAGGCAGGGCAGGATTGATATGGGTCTGTAACAGTTTTGGATCTAGAGTGTCACCCCCTTTGAAGAGGGGGATGACCGCGGCAGCTTTCCAATCTCTGGGGATCTCAGACGTTACGAAAGAGAGGTTGAACAGGCTAGTAATAGGGGTTGCGACAATTTCGGCGGCTAGTTTTAGAAAGAAAGGGTCCAGATTGTCTAGCCCAGATGATTTGTAGGGGTCCAGATTTTGCAGCTCTTTCAGAACATCAGCTGTCTGGATTTGTGTGAAGGAGAAGCGGGGGGGGGCATGGGCAAGTTGCAGCGGAGGGTGCAGAGCTGGTGGCCAGGGTAGTGGTAGCCAGGTGGAAAGCATGGCCAGCCGTAGCAAAATGCTTGTTGAAATTCTCGATTATTGTAGATTTATCGGTGGTGATAGTGTTTCCTAGCCTCAGTGCAGTGGGCAGCTGGGAGGAAGTGCTCTTATTTTCCATGGACTTTACAGTGTCCCAAAACTTTTTGGAGTTAGTGCTACAGGATGCAAATTTCTGTTTGAAAAAGTTAGCCTTTGCTTTCCTAACTGCTTGTGTATATTGGTTCCTAACTTCCCTGAAAAGTTGCATATCGCGGGGCTATTTGATGCTAATGCAGTACGCCACAGGATGTTTTTTGTGCTGGTCAAGGGCAGTCAAGTCTGAGGAGAACCAGGGGCTATATCTGTTCTTAGTTCTGTATTTTTTGAATGGGGCATGTTTATTTAAGATTAAGAGGAAATTACTTTTAAAGAACAACCAGGCATCCTCTACTGACGGAATGAGATCTATATCCATCCAGGATACCTGGGCCAGGTCAATTAGGAAGGCCTGCTCGCTGAAGTGTTTTTTGGGAGCGTTTGACAGTGATGAGGGGTGGTCGTTTGACCGCGGACCCGTTACGGGACGCAGGCAATAAGGCAGTGATCGCTGAGATCCTGGTTGAAGACAGCGGAGGTGTATTTAGAGGGTAAGTTAGTCAGGATGATATCTATGAGGGTACCCATGTTTACGGATTTAGGGTTGTACCTGGTAGGTTCGTTGATAATTTGTGTGAGATTGAGGGCATCTAGTTTAGATTGTAGGATGGCCGGGGTGTTAAGCATATCCCAATTTAGGTCACCAAGCAGAACGAACTCTGAGGATAGATGGGGGGCAATCAATTCACATATGGTGTCCAGGGCACAGCTGGGGGCTGAGGGGGGTCTGTAGCAAGCGGCAACAGTGAGAGAGATTTATTTCTGGAAAGGTGGATTTTTAGAAGTAGAAGCTCAAACTGTTTGGGCACAGACCTGGATAGTATGATAGAGCTCTGCAGGCTATCTCTACAGTAGATTGCAACTCCACCCCCTTTGGCAGTTCTATCTAGACGGATAATGTTATAGTTGGGGATGGAAATTTCAGAATTTTTGGTGGCCTTCCTAAGCCAGGATTCAGACACTGCTAGAACATCAGGGTTGGCGGAGTGTGCTAACGCAGTGAATAACTCAAACTTAGGAAGGAGGCTTCTGATATTTACGTGCAGAAAACCAAGACTTTTACGGTTACAGAAGTCAACAAATGATAGCTCCTGGGGAGTAGGAGTGATACTGGGGGCTGCAGGGCCTGGGTTAGCCTCTACATCACCAGAGGAACAGAGGAGGACTAGAATAAGGATACGACTAAAGGCTTTAAGAACTGGTCTTCTAGTGCGTTGGGTACATAGAATAAAGGGGGCAGTTCTCCGGGCGTTGTAGAAAAGATTCAGGGCATTATGTACAGAAAAGGATATGGAAGGATATGAGTACAGTTCAGGTAACCCTAAGCGTTGGGTAACAATGAAAGAGATAGCGTCACTGGAGCCACCGATTGAGCCGGTCTCTATAATACCAAACCTGAAGTCAACTCTTTAATACTAAACCTGAAGTCAACTCTTTAATACCAAACCTGAAGTCAACTCTTTAAAAACGCACCTGAAGTCAACTCTTTAATACCAAACCTGAAGTCAACTCTTTAATACTAAACCTGAAGTCAACTCTTTAATACCAAACCTGAAGTCAACTCTTTAAAAACACACCTGAAGTCAACTCTTTAATACTAAACCTGAAGTCAACTCTATAATACCACACCGAAGTCAACTCTTTAATACTAAACCTGAAGTCAACTCTATAATACCAAACCTGAAGTCAACTCTTTAATACTAAACCTGAAGTCAACTCTTTAATACCAAACCTGAAGTCAACTCTTTAAAAACGCACCTGAAGTCAACTCTTTAATACCAAACCTGAAGTCAACTCTTTAATACCAAACCTGAAGTCAACTCTTTAATACCAAACCTGAAGTCAACTCTTTAATACCAAACCTGAAGTCAACTCTTTAATACTAAACCTGAAGTCAACTCTATAATACCAAACCTGAAGTCAACTCTTTAATACCAAACCTGAAGTCAAACCTGAAGTCAAACCTGAAGTCAACTCTTTAATACCAAACCTGAAGTCAACTCTTTAATACCAAACCTGAAGTATCACACTGGTAACGTCAGATCTCCTACCTTCACCCCGCTGAGCTGTCCGTCCCCGTCATACTCATAACGGTACTGTGTTGTGTTGGCGTACGGTCCAATCTTCAGCTCTCTCTTCACCACGCGTCCCATACTGTCGTACTGCACCGTCATCCAGTACATCAGGGACCTGAAGATCTCATACTGCACCTCCTTGATGCGCCCGTGGGTGTCGAAGTGCTTGCTGAGGGTCATCACAGCCGTGGTTATAATCTGGTTGATGTCATAGTAGATCACACCAAACTTCCCAAAGTGCTCCACCTGTAGCCAAGACAACAGTCAAGAGTTAAGAGTTAAGTCAAATATTGTACAGAGGGTCTAGGTCCCACTTTAACTGGATAGTCCAGTATAGATGATTTATGCTCAATCTATCAACTGTAACTGACATCCTGCAAGGGGTTGGGTTGTGGCTGGAGTTAGGGTTAGTTTGGGTTGTGGCTGGAGTTAGGCTTGAGACTAGGGTTAGGGTTGAGGGTTAGGGTTAGGGTTGAACCAGGATGTGGACATGAAGCTAGGTTTAGGGTTAGGATTGAGGCTAGGGTTAGGGTTGAAGCTAGGGTTAAGGTTGTAGCTGGAGCTAGGGCTAGGGTTAGTAGTGTAGTTATCTACCCACCTTTCCAGAGATCTCGTCATAGCGGTAGAGGTCCACAGGCAGTGGAGTCTCACTGATGACTGGCTTCATACTAGCGATACGGAAGCTGTTGTCGTGGTATGTGTAGTCAAACCTAGCGTTCACCATCCCTTCCTCACTGAACCGGTAGATCTGCTTGTCGATCAATGGACCCATCTTACGGTAACGTATCGTACAGGAGAACCCGCCACTCTGTAAGTTCACCATCTTCAGCACCCCAGCTGTCTCGTCGTAACCGAACGTCACCACGGTGCTGTCGTAGAGGATCTCAGCTAGCTTGGCCAGCTTGCCGTACTTGTAGAGGACACGTCGGCCAGTGCCGAGGTAGTGGGTGGCCTGGGGGCGGCCGTCTTCGCTGAAGTCGTGGATGATGGAGGCGTTGCTCTCAGGAGGGTTGTAGGTGTTGCGGATGTAACCGATAGAGATGTGGGTGGACATGGTGTGACGGGCTACACTAGGCATGGTAACGGCCGTGACGCGTCCCGAAGCGTCAAACTCAAATATGTACTGTCTCTGGCTCTGCAGGAGAAGGACCATGGACTGGAGAGAAGGGGAGAGGGAACGTAAGTCATCATCATCACCACCACTAGCATCATTTTATGCACTTTTCACATCTCTCAACCAGCCTGTCATTGCTATCCCTGCTACAGGTGCTACGATGCCCTCACCTTATCCAGGTATCTGTAGCTCCAAACAGATGATAACAACAGTTACCAGTACCAGTAGCAGTACCAGTAGCAGTACCAGTTACCAGTAACAGTTACCAGTAACAGTTACCAGTACCAGACAGTGCTATGTCCTCACCTTATCCAGGTAGCTGTAGCTCCACACCTTGCCGTCTATGAACGACCGTGACAGAATACGTCCCTGAGGGTCAAACTCTGTTCTCTCGCTCATACTGCCCCTCTGCAGCCCCACCAGCTGACCCGTGGTCGAGTACGACACGTTCACCACTGCCAGGCTGCTGCTAGGCAACCACATGGCGGGCCGGCCCTGCGCGTCGTACATGATGCGGAGCGTGAACTTGCGGTGGTCGTCGTAGATCTTCTCCGTCCGAGTGTTGCGGTCGAAGTCGATGGAGAGGAGGTTACGGCCGTGTGCCTGGAGGAAGATAGAGAGTGATGTCATCTCTGGTGGCAGAGTCAGTGATGTCATCTCTGGAGGCAGAGTCAGTGATGTCAGCTTTACACACAGAGAAAGTGATGTCATCTCTACACATACTGTAGAGTTTGTGATGTCCTCGCTAATGACTAAATGACACACAGAAAGGAAGCGAGGTAATCTCAGCTCACCCTCAGCTTCCTGCCAAACACAGTGACCTTCCCCTTGGTCTGTTCCTTGCGGAGCCGCCACTCGATGGAGTTGAGTCCGTTGTCTGTGGGTAGTGTGATGTTCCTACGGCCGATAGTAGGACTGACCGACCCGGCCAGGATGTGGGGCTCAGTGTGGAAGCTGATGCCCATCCCGTTGGCATACATCACCCGCAGGGTGCCGTTGTTACACAGCTGGTAGCTGTTCCTCACCTGGTCTGTAGGGGGCGATAGGGACAAGTAGAGAGAAGGGAGTTATATGAGTTGGCTCTTTTACTGGCGTCTTCCTCTGTCATGTTTATATGCTGAAAAGAGATAAAGTCGCAGATTAAATTGAAATTGATTTTCGCTGCCCTTCAAAAGCAGAACTCTTTCCTTTAACAAAAAACAACAACAATTTGTCGTATGAATTTTTTGCCAACTTGTTAGTATCATTTCTGATCAGGCAACTCCACACTAAGAGTGACTCATAATGAAAGTAAATGTGCGTCTGGTTTATAGAACAGTTTGGTAAATGAATAATCTGGCACTCTTTCATTTCATTTTTTATATTCCTGTGCGAGAGCCCCTAGACTGCTGTGCAGAATAAAAACAGTATCAGCCCACAGAGAGAAGCATGAGACTGAACTTCACTCAGCTTTCTAGAGTTTTCCCTGTTAGTTAACGCTATCAACGTTTCCCTTTACTGTGGCAATTGTGATCGAATCAACGCAATATTCGCCACTTTCAATGCAACATACCGAAACAAAACGAACTATGCAAGAGATTTTGTTGTAGGCAGAACGCATCGGAGTAGGATTCTATTGCATACATGCATGACTCAGCCCGTACTCTATACAGACCGTTTTGGCATAACCAATCAGAGCTGCAGTAGGCCTATATGCAAATAGTCCATTGCCATTTATGGATCTGTGCTGTTTACTTTGATCTGGACTGTTTACAGCTGTGGTCGTGAGTAGATGTGCTTGTTTTGAGATCAAAGCAAGAGCTGCGTGTAGCCACGTGTGAACATTTTGTTCATATCCTTTGCTAGTTAGTGAGTTATTAGCCCAGTTATAGATCATTTGTAGTCAGCAATAGGGGAGGGATTGCTTCCTACAACAGCACAAAACGTGTTAATTTCTAGACATCTTTGAAAAGTAAGTCAGGTAAAGAGCGTTTTTTATGTCTTAAAGGGGAAGTGTTGTATTTTGAGACTGGCTTGAATAAGCTAAGTAGCCAATAGGCAGAGGGTAGCATAATTTGTCTGATTCTCTGTAATAATGGTATGGGAATAATAATGCGTTATATTTTGTAAAGTAGTTTCTTACATCAAACCACACAACAACATTTTCAGTCACCTCCTTGTCTGAAGGAAAAGCGGATAAACAGGTTAATGTCAAGCCCTGCATGTTTTTTTTCAAAAGTCTAATGGAATGTAGGCCTACATTGAACACCACACATTGGCTGCTACTGTAGGCTGAACGATAGAACA
>JAGTTL010000727.1:0-28825 GCA_036851935.1 Coregonus suidteri
ATACCAAAATTTTTGGGCGTAGCATGGGGTCGTTTTTTTCTCTTGTGCCCTTGTGTAAAAGCATTTTCTAGTTTTTTTGTTATTTTGTATAATTTTCTTTTTTATTTTTCATTTTTTAACTAAATATATTTTCCTGAAACCCGCCTCACCTAACGTGGAAAGGATTCTTTTATTCTTTAAAACTTTTTAAAGACCCCTTAAGTTGAAATTAGTCTAGCTGCACCGGGGCTACTTGTAAAAGCCACCGTTAGCCTCTTCACCTTTGGCCCGGGCCCGCTACTGTCAAAATTGGTATTCAAATCTGGTATAAGGAAAAAAGAGGTGAACACACGTCTTTTAAGATAACTAGTATTTAATTAATGCAAACACTTGAAGGTAAATATGATTTTCGTATATACGGTGTCAATTTTGCGTCAATTAAACTGGTATTGGAAAAAAAGAGGTTTTTACACGACCAAAGTTAGTTAGTATTTATTAAGCAATGTTTAAATGGTAAGTATGGAGTTTTTAAGGGCCACTGAAAAACCACCAGGGCAGAAGAAAAACTGACTTTTTTTTAAAAGTTCTTCTTAAATACCTGACAGAGTTTCCTCCCTTCTGCTGGGCCGTCAGGAAGAGGCTGGGCTGGTTTAAAATTTACCCGCCTATCCGGGCGCTCAGGCTGGCCCCAGCCCCTTTGGCGCCCACTGTTGTCAGGCGTTAGTTTTTTTTCGCAGTTTCTAAATAGTCAACCCAAGACACATTTTCCTGCCCCAAATTTTAGATTTTCCCACTCAAACTGTGCTCAGTACACAGCCTTTGGACAGTTCAACAAAGGGCAGTGTTTGGAGTGAGTAAACCCTTTATCTCACCCCTCCCCCCCCAAACAGTTCCTCACTTTAATCACAGCTTGTTTTGTAAACAATCAAATTCAGACAGCACAAACCTATTATTTTTAACATTAAGTATTTCTTTCAAGCTGGGCATAAATCTGTTATAAAAAAATAGATCTCCAAAATCCCCTTTTGACCCCCACTAGGGTGTCACTCATTAAATCAATAAAAAAAAAAAGAATCCACTTTGGTTTAGGCAATAAGATAATAAAAGGCCTTCAGTCTTCATCTACACCTAACTTGTATAGCTTGGCTCCCAGCCCCCCCGGGAAAATTTTCAAACCTTTATTATAATAATAAAAATAAAATATGCCATTTAGCAACGCTTTTATCCAAAGCGTTTACGTCATGGTGAACATTTTTGTGTATGGTGGCCGGGGACGAACCCCACTCCTTGGCGTTCAAGCGCCGGGCTCTACCAGCTGAGCTACAGAGGCCACATAAAAAAGACAAAACAATAGTTAAAATGGATTTTAAAAAACTAAAGGGGGAAATTTTGATTCCCCTTTAGACCCCCACTAGGGTGTCATCCCACCCCCCCAATAAAAAACCAAGGGCATCCCGTCAGCTTCATCTCGTGTCTGCATCCCCTTTTTGACCCCCTAGGAGGGGCTATACCAGGTTGCACGACATCTGTAACAGTTTTCTAAAGCAAGGGAATTCACAGGAGCAAGCACATAATTTTGAAACACAATATAGGGTCAAAAAATCATAACCACCAGTGCAGCTATTACCAAACCCCCCCAACCAGGAGAACAGTCCGTTTCCCTCCTTTCCAGCCAGCTTTTTCTTTCAGCGATAGTTATCTAAACCAACTAGGGTTTTAGAGAGACTCCCGCAGGACGGTATTTTGGATAAAGTACAACAAGGCTTCCCATTCTATAGACACCACCCCTTCTGCGATCTGACCAACTTTTTTTTAAAGTCTAAAGTGAGAGGCGGAAAATTGTTCAAAGATCCCTTTTGTTGCTCCTAGTTACCCAAAAAAAGGTTTTTGGGGTGTAATAGATATAATTAACCCAAATCCCACAATTTTTTTTTGTACCCCAAAAAAGAAACGGGGTAGAAAAACCCTTTCCCCCAAATTGTTTCTAGCTCGGACCCCCGGTACCCCCCATGGTACGCATCCATCTAAATAGGGTTTCTCCTTCTTTTAAAAACTCCTCCTCATCCGTTTAACCCTTGGGTTTCCCTGGTGAAAAATTTTAACGTAAACCAATAGAACCGGGGCCCCAGTATCTCCACCCTTTGGAATTCTCTGCTTCCTCCCTTCTGGCCACGCCCCCCACAATCGGTTTACGGGGCGTAAGGTTAAATTTCCTGTGTTCCGAACTTAAGTCGTCCATTACTACTACCCCAAATGAAAATTTGGGTGATGTTTTTGTTTCTCTTTCCCCCCACCTTTTGGATTTTCAGTCCCCCTCGGTCTCATACCCACCCCAAGTGTGTTTAACACCTGATCTAGAACAATCCCCCCGTGAGGGCCGAACACGAATAAAAAAGGATTTTATATCCCAATTTTGCTTATTGACTTTTCCCCGCCCCCGTTGGCTATCCCTAACCCTTATTTTTGAATCTGCAGTCTGCCCTTTTTGACCCCCTTTTGTGGGCCATGCCCTTGCGTCAGTAGTCGGGTCGCTTTCTTTTTTTTTACTTTTAAAAATGGAAGGGCATAGCACATTGGTGGGGATTTTGACATATAAAGACCTTTCCCGAGACTATGATGAACCAAGTTACCAAATTTTCCAAAAACCCCAACCTCCCCTTTTTCTCAGTCTTTGCTTGGTATCCCCCCATACTCACACCCTGGAACACACTACAGTGATGAAGGTCGGGGTAGGAGATCTTCTTTAACAGGGGTGACCCCCAACCCCTTTTGGTCAAGTTTTCTCTCTAACTCTGCTTGTTTTTTTTTTGCATTTGGGTAAGGGACCAGGTTGCTCTTTCGCTATTCAATGGCAAAGGCAGGCCCAATAAAACCCGATGGGGCCCTTCCCAAAAAGGCCTGTTTCCCCAGTTTTTCGTCTTTAGGGGAGGGATGCTCCCAGTCACTGGTTTAGTAGTGGGCCCCCTTCCCCCTTTATTTTCCCCTGGGGGGGAAAAACCCCTCTGACATAGGGTTTGGGGTTAATAAAATTTTCAACAGTCGCCCAATTCTATTTCTGATGCTTTCTTTCTGACTGCCCCCAAAAAAAAATTTTTTTTAAATATTTTGTCCTTCCCTTCGATTATTATTTTTTAACCTACCATCCCTACACCCCCCTTTTGACACATTTTTTTCCCCTGTGTCAATATTACCCCTACCAAAAAATATTTTAGGTAATATGGTAATTTTATCATCCAATTGCCCACCCCTTTATTTTTTTTTATTTGACTGCCCCTTGCTTCTTTATTGCCCCTCCCATTCCTTTGTTTTTTTATGGCGGAAAATTCGACTTTTCTTTCATTTCAAAAATCAATTTTAACCAAACAACAACCCCTTATCTTGTAAAAAAAACTCATGTTTATTTTTAAAACTTTTTTTACCCCGGTCTCCCGGGCTGGACCTGAAAATGAGGGTTGGACAGACGGTCCATATTTAAAATCTTAAACCAAAACACAAACCCCCTAAATTTAACATAAAAACCCCTTTTAAACCATCATATTAGGGGGTTTTTTATTAAAAAAACCCAATTTGAAAAAAAAAAACCCACAAATGCCCAGGCCCATTTAAATTTTGAGTATTTTTATGACCAAATACTGCCTAACTTCATACTGCCCCCCCTAGCCCGGGGCAACTTTAAAAGAGATAAGAAATCTCTTTCTCCGGTTTACTTTTTGAACCTTCAATACCATCAGTAATCTAAAATGGTAGTACCAAAACATATACAGATATCCAGTCCAACCCATCAAAAATTGTTTGTTCAATCAAACCCCATAAAAAAAACCATAAAAAACTCAAAATTCCTCGAGATACAAGATTATTTTTTGATTACCCTAAACCCACATGTGATTCATCTCAAAAGATCCATTATCATTATTGATCGACCCCCTAGGGAAAAACTGTCTCCCCTTTTTATTGTTTTCCGTTTAAGGCATGTAATAGTACCAATTCAAAAACCTCACAAGGGGCAAAGGGGTTTTACCTTTCTCCTCAAGGGGCTGTCAGCCTTATCTTTCCCCACGCTCAAAGTGGGAAATAGACATCTGTTAGGCTTTTCTCCTTTTTTCTTTCCTCCCCCCCCTGGGTCTGTTTTAAAATAGTTATGGCCTTCTTACCACAGTATCTGCTGGGGTCCATCTCTGGCGAAAGCCCCTTTTTTACGTTGAAGCATCGACCTCCCTGCTGTAGCCTTTACTTTTCCCCGCCTTTTCCCCCCCATTTCCCCAAAAGTGGCCATTAGGTACTTCTCCTTTTTCTTTCTGGCCTTTTCCTGTCTGTTTTTCTGTCTGATGGATGCATGTCTTTTTGAGGTACACAATTCAGTTTTTTTCCCAACAACTTGTGACGGCCCCTGGAAAAGTTCCTCTGGGCAACCCTAAACCTTGCCCTCTAATGGAGCCCAAACCTTTCTATTCCGTTTTGGGGGGGTCTTCCTTTACCGCTCTGGGTACGTCCTCTGTGTTTATGGGGCCCTTTTGCTAAAGCATATTATTTTTATGTATAATCTAAGGTTCTGGGGCCCTTCATTTTCCCCCCCAAAAGATTAGGTAAGGCTATCAGGGGGTACGGCCCCCCCCTTCCCCCTCTCGCTCTCTCACTGCTTCTTCAGCTCTTCTCCCATATTTTTAAATTTCCCTCTAGGAAGGGAGTTTGCTTACTTTCCCTTTTTTCCTTTCCTTTCTCAAGTCTCGTTTTGGTTCTTCCATTTCCTTCAGCTGTTTTGCGCCTCTTCTTCTCCTCTTTAAAATTTTTATTCCTTTTTTCTTTCTTCTCTCTCTCTGTCCCCCTTTTGTCTTCATTCTGTTTTGGGGCAAACCCCCCCTCAAGCATCAGGCTTCCCCCGTCGCCGTCCCCCCGTAGGTCATACGACTTTTTTCTTCTGTAATCGGACTGTTTCAACCCGTCTCGTTTTAGTCTTGGCTTCTAGCCGGCCCCTACCTCCTGGGCTCCGACGCCAATCGCAAGTCTCACCCATTTTTCTCTTTTCCTTTCGGTCGCTTTTGATTTCGACTTTCCCCCCAATTCCGTGTTGGGGCCATTAGCTTTGGTGCCCCGTATGGGGGGGGAGATAGGCATTTTTGGGTATAATCTTTGGGGCGGGTTTCCCTAGGGAAACCGGGTCCTTCCTCCTTGTCCTGCTTTCCCTTTTTGTTTGTTTTTTTTCCCCATTTTCTTAAGTTTTTCCCCAAAATTGCCCGTCCTATTTTTCCTTCAGCCTTGTTTTTTTGCTTCTTGATTTTACCCCTTCTGGGGTTTTCCCCTTTTTTCTTCCATTCCCCCTTTTTTTCTGGGTTTTCCCCCTTAACGTTTAGTATTTCCCCCGGTTGCCCCTTCGGGACTCCTCGGGGGATCGTATACAACATTTCTACCCTTCCTTATAGAGTTTCTCTCCTCGCCTGCTCCATTCCTTTCCCCTCCCTTTTCCCCCTTAGTTTCAAGTGGGATTTTTAGAACCTTCAAATTCTTTCCGTCTCCCGGGGGGTATGTTTTTTTGTTTTAATTTTAAAATTCGCCGGTTTTTTTAATTTTTTAAATACGTTATCTATTTTTTTTAAATCAAATTATTCCCACCAATTTGTTTAAAACGGTGCTATTATATTTCAAGGAAAACAAATATTTTGTTAATTATTTAAAACCAGTTTTTATGCTTTAAAAAACAAACGTTAAATTAAATAATAAAAACCCAAAATTTCTTCAACTTAATTATTAAAAAAGTTTATGCTATGTCAAAATCAAACGTTACAGCAGTATATCAGTTCAAAGTTTCAGTTTAGTATACTCGTATTCATTATTTTTTACTTTTTTATTTCCAATTTACTTTTCTCCTTCCCAAACCTGCCTCCCCCTATTACAAAAAACTCGCCGAACCTAGCCCTACTCGTGTTTCGGGCCCCCGCCCTTTTGAACAAAACTCTATGGGGACCATTTTTTAAAATCACATTCACCACAGGTTTTTCATTTACTAGGTGCTTATTACTCATAATAATTCGTTAATAATTTAAATTTTGTTACTTACTCAAAAGGGTTTCACAAAATTAATTTTGGGTAAAGCCCAAGTGGAACTTTAGTTTATTAAAAATAGGTGTCTGCACCCCTTTTTTATTGTCCCGGGCTCTTGTGAAACACACCCCTCCAAGAAGCGATTTCCAAAGGCGGACAATTCCCCGCAAAGTCCCTTACAGACACGCGGGGGCACCAAATTTTCAAAAAGCGTCAAATTTAAATCGGTTTGGACAAAAGAGGTGAAAACAGTTTTTTAAGATATACTAGATTTTAATTAATGCAAACACTTTAATGGAAATTGATGTTCGTATTACGGGCCCACTAAAAACCAGCAGGGCAGAAGAGAACTGAGCATTTTTATAAGTTCTTCTTTAAAAAACTCTGACAAGAAATTCCCCCTCCTGCTGGGCCCGTCAGAATAGGGGGGTGTGGGTTTAACTACCCAACCACGTTGGGGCTCGGTGGTCCTCCTTTGGGGCTTCATTTGCCGGGCATTAGTTTTACTTACAATTTTTCGGTCGAACCCAGAATAGTTTGTTTTTTCATTGTAGCAGTACCATTCCTTGAGCTTTAAAAAGAGGGAGGTGTGTGTGGAGTCACAAGTCTGTCCAGCTACCCCTAACAGTTTTTCCCCACATTAAACACGTTGTTTTGTTTTAAAATCTATATCATACGCCAAAAACCCTTTATGTTTAAAATTAAATTTTTCTTTTAAACTAGGGGATCAATCTAGTTTTAAGAAAAAAAGTCCCCATACCACCCGCCAGCTCTAGTTCACCTGGACAAAAACTCGGCCCCCGTCTGCACAGCGTGTATCGACCCAAAATATCGGATTTTCTGCCGGAATAGGGCCCAGCGCCGGATCATCCAACCAATAGCGCAAAACCCGTTTTTTGGGTAAATTTCCATTGCCCCTTTGCAAGCACCCGTTTGCCTGAGCTAGCCCCGAGCAGGACCCTTTGACACTAGCTGCACAGCTGGCCTGCGGGACTGTTCCTATACACGGTACCCTGTCCGTTTATTTTTGCCTCACCCAAAAACTTTACGCCATTCCAGTTGTTGTCTTAGCCTCTTAAAAACTGTGATTTTTTATGCCTCTCTCCCATGTCAATATGCCTTCCCTTTGCTGTTCAGTTAGTTTTTATTATACAGTTTCAGTAAAACCCCAACCCCTCTAAAAACGCCTAAAATAGTTCCTTTGTTCCACCCCATACACGGGGGAGAGACCCAAAATGGGTGCCCCCAGTGATGCTCTCTTTTTCATTTTTCCCCAAAAGCTTGGGTTACCTAACGTATAATACCTTCCATATCCTTTCTGTACAAACCCCCTGAATTTTTCTACAACGCCCGGAAATCTGCCCCCTTTATTCTTGTCCCCAACGCACTAGAAGCCCATTTCTTAAACCCTTTTCCCGTATCCTTATTCTAGCTTCATTTTGGAGTTTCTACAGACCCCCCAGCCCCACGTGCCTGGAAACCATATGTAAATTGATTGCCCCCATTACCCTCAGAGTTCGTATGCTTGGGCCCAAAATTGGGATATGTTTAACCCCCCCGGGCCATCCTACAACCAAAAGATGCCTCATCTCACACAAATGACAACAAAACCTCCCAGGTACAACCATAAATCCGTAAACATGGTACCCCCTGATATATCCTGACACTTACCCTCTAAATAACTTCCGCGTTTTCAACCAGGATCTCAGGACCCTGCCTTATTGCCTGCGTCCGTAAGGGTCCCGGTCAAACCCCCCCCCCTCACACGTCAAAGCTCCCAAAAACACTTTAGCGAGCAGGCCTTCCCTAATTTGACCCACCCAGGTATCCTAGATGGAAAGACACATTCCGTCAGTAAGGATGCCGGGTTCTTTTAAAAATAATTTCCTTCCCAAACAAAAAAACTGCCCATTCAAAAAATACAGAACTAAAAACAATATACCCGGTTTTTCCTCAGACTTACTGCCCTTTCCGCACCAAAAAAAATCCTGTGGGGTACTGCTTTGCATCAAAAAGCCCCCGCGATTGCAAATTTTTAGGGGAATTAGGAACCAAATACAAAGCAGTTTGGAAAACAAAAGCAATTTTTCAAAAGAAAATTTTCATCCTGTAGCACTAAACCCAAAAAAGTTTTGGGACATGTAAAGTCCATGGAGAATAAAAGCACTTCCCCAGCGCACACTGCACTGAGGCTAGGAAACCATCACCACGGGTAAAACTACAAAATGGAATTTCATCAAACATTTTTCTAGCTGGCCATGCTTTCCACCTGGCTACCATACCCCGGCCACCGCTCTGCACCCTCCGCTGCAATTCCCCATCCCCCCTTTTTTCCCCTTTTTTAAAAAAAATTTCAGACAGCGATGTTCTAAAAGAGCCAAAATCGGGACCCCTACAAATCATCTGGGCTAAAAATCTGGCCCCTTTTTTTCTAAAACTGCACCCAAAAATTTGCAACCCCATTACTAGCCCTGTCAACCCTCTTTGAATTTTGAGATCTCCCGAGATTTGGGAAACTGCCCCGGTCATCCCCCCCTTTAAAGGGGGTACCCTAGATCCAAATGTTACAGACCTATTCCATCCTGCCCGCCTTTTGAACGTTTTTTTTAAGGTAAGTTAACAAAAAACGGGGGGGGCCCTTCGAATCCCCCCGTACCTTTTCCGCTATGCAAACCGGGTTTCCCAGTGGTTGGTGCACTTCAGCCCCGCTCAAGGGCCCAAAAAAAAAAGAATTTAACCCCGATGATAAAAGACATACTGTTTGGCCGTCTTTATCGCCTGGCCAAGGCTTTCGACTCTGTAACCACCCGCATTCTTATTGGCAGACTAAATAGCCTTGTTTCTCAAAAAGACTGCCCCGCCTGGGCACCAAATACTTCTTGATAGAGTCAAGTGTCAAATGGGGGGCCCGTTTTCTGGACCCATGGGGTTCTATGGGGGTTTCCAAGGGTTCAATTCTTTGGGCGTCTTTTTTTCTTGTTATCAAAGATGGCTCTTTTTGCTGGGACTCTCAATCCCCCTTTGAGACACATTATTTTTATCATCTGGCCCCTTTAGGACACTGTGTTAAAAAACCTCCAAAAGAGCTTCAAGCCATACAAAACCTCCTTCAGTAGCCCCCAAAGCCTTAAACACTAGTAAAATAAAAGCATGTCTTCAATCGAAGGCTGGCACCCGCCCCCCCGACTAGAATCACTACTTCGCGGGGGTTGACCTAGGTATGGGGGCCCAATAAAAATACTGGGTTGGTTAGACTGTAAATTTTCCCAGACTAATTTTAAAAATCTAACCCAAAATTTAAAATTTAGAATCGGTTCCCTTTTTTCCAAACAAGCCTCCTTCACTAAATGCTCCCAAAAACATGCCATCGAAAAAACTGATATCCTACCGTCCTTGACGGGGGCGATGTCATTGTCAAAATAGCCTCCCCCTCATCAGAAATTGGATGTAGCTATCACGTGCCACCCTTTTTGTCTCCAAACCCCATACACTACCCACCACGTGACCTGTACGCCTTGTTGGCGGCCTCAACAGTTCGTCGCCAAACCCACTGGCTCCAGGCCATTAAAATCACTGCTAGGCAAATCCCCGCCTTATCTTGCCATTGGCACAAAAGCAAACCCACCCATATCGCTCAGCAGGTAACTCATGGTCATCCCCAAACCACACCCCCTTTGGCCGCCATCCTTCCAGTTCTCGGCCCAATGACTGAACGAATTGCAAAAAAAATTTTAAGCTGGAGACTCTTATCTCCCCACTAACTTTAAAAACAGATCAGAGCACCTTTTCCCCAAACACTGCACCGGACACAGCCCACTGAAATTTGCCCCCCCAAACTCCTCATCCCCATTTGTTTTTTTATTTTTTCTCTTTGCACCCCTATTTATTGACATCATCTTTGCACACTATATTCCCGTGTAAATACTAATTTAATATTTTGCCTATAGCCTATTTTTGCCTTACCTCCATAACTTGCCTTTGCACCACTGTTAATAATTTTCTTTTGTTTTTTGCTTTTTTTGTTTTAACCAAGGTAACTTTGGGTTGTTGTTTTTATCGCAACGTTTTTGTTTTTTGGCCAAGGTCACGGGTTGTAAATGAGAATTTTTCTCAATGGTTCCGGGGTTAAAAAAAGGAAAAAATAAAAAAAAAAATTTGTTTTGTCCTCACATATTTAGCAGGTGTTATTGGGGGTGTGGGAAATGTTGGTAAAAAAATAGGTGTGGAAAAAGGGAAAAATGTTTACTTAGGGGTAATTTTCAAAACAATGCAGATTTTTAAAAGTTTAAAAAAAAAAAAAAATTTTTAAATATAATATTTCTTTTTTTAAAGGACAAAAATAAAAAATACACGTAAATTTTCGAAAACGAGTAAAATAAATGGTTTTACAGGGAGATAGTCGTACCCATAGCGGGGGGTACGAGGAAATTGGGGAAAAATATGTACAGTAAGGGGGTTAAAGTAAACGTAGCAGCAGTGATGTGGTGAGTGGAAGACGTGGGTTTTGCATGTGGCACCTATTGGGTGTGTGGGGGGCCCAAAATGTAGTGCAGGGTAAAATGTCGGAACGGGCGAGGAAATGGCATAAAACACCGGGAAAAACCATGTGTTAAAATATTGATACCGTTCCACGATTCCGCTCCAGTCATTCCCACGACCCCGTTTTTCCCCAATTCAAGTCCCTTTTAACCTCTGTGATGGTGTGTGGTTTTGGGGTTCAGGAAAGGGGTTTTGGTGTGTGGTAGAGTTAGTGGGTTGCATAGAGTTAGTGCAAAAAAGCGTAAATGCGGTAGCCTTTTGTTTAAAACTATTTAGAAGTTTTTAGAGTTTTATGGCTTGGGGGTAGAAGGTTCGGGTCCCGTTGGTTCTAGACATGGTACACTGGTCCCGCCTGCCATCGGTAGCAGAGAAAAATATTAGGGGAGGGTGGATGGAGTTTTTGGGGAAAATTTTTGGTCCTTCTCGGCCCCTGCCTGTGTCGGCCCGGCCCTAATTGATGTGCTCTCTGTTACCGGGATTTTTCATGGAAAAGGTAAAAAACACAAGGAAAGAAAGGACAACGCCCAAGGACTGTCAGCCCTTCCCCTCTGGGGGGCCCAAAATGTATCTATTTTACAGTATCCAGATGACGACTTTGTGATGAATAATGCCATATATCCATTTTTGGTAGGGATCTACACTTTTTCACTGAGGACAACCTGAGCATGATCTTGTAAATAAACATTTTGGAGTTTTTTTTCGATGCTGTGACCCCTGTGGAGTTTGGGGACTCGGTATCGGGGGGATTAGTCAAGGGTGGAGGGTTTTTGGGGTTGAAAGGTTCCCCTCAGATTTTATAAAGGAAAATAAAAGCCTTTGTTCTCTTTTACCCTTACCCACCCCATGGAGGAAGGTTGATCAATTCTCATTTCCGGGCTTCTAGGCATTCTTTGTTCATGTTTTGTTTTGAAAATTAAACCCTTGGAGCTATATGCCCTAGAAGATGCCTTGAAGCTTGTAATTTAAGCTTTTGCTTTTGTTTTAAATCCTTTCATTGACAATGTTTTAAATATCTGCCTTTTGATATGGACGTTTCAGACCAATTCTTAGTCAACAAAAACTCATACCTAATTTTTGTTGTATTATTTAATTATCTTTTTAGAGTCAGATAAAAAAAAAAATTATAGGCTAAGGGTTGTCTTTTTACGAGTCACGGGATGAGTGGTTTTTAAAACTGTATAAACTACGTCTGTATGAGGTGTGTGGTGGTAGTCATTATTTACCTGTGGGACACTGTATACTCCCCTTAATTAGTGGGACCTTTTTTAATCTTTACTTAAATGAACATGCTATTTTTGTGTTAATCAAGCCCCACATAAGTACAGGTGCTTTAGAAAAATTTTACAAACCCCTTACTTTTTAATTCTGTTTTGTTCAGCAAAACAAAAGGATTAAATTTTTTTTTTTTCTCTCACAACATACACACACTAACCCGTTTTTGGGGTTTTTGATTAGTTTTTGGGAAAATTTAATACGATGTCCTTTACTAAGTGGGGGAGAACAAATTGATACACGGGTTTGCAGGTTTTCCTACTACAAAGCATGTAGAATCTGAAATTTTTTCTAGGTAACTTCAACGTGAAGCCGGAACTAAAAAAAAAATCCAGAAAATCACTTTGTAGTTTTTTTAAGTAATTCTTTGCATTTTTTGCATGACATAATTTTGAAAATCAGAAAAGCAAAAACTTAATATTTTTTTTGAAATTTTTGTTGCAATTCAGAAAATCTACTTTTCCTTAGGTCTTGCCCAGGTTTGCACACCTGCGCAGGGTTTTTGGCCCCCTCCTCCTCAGCCCTTCTCCAGACCCTTTCGGGTTTTGGGGCTGTCGGGGCAAAAACAGATTTCCTCCCCCAAAGTTTTTTTCTATTGGGTTTCTGGTCTGGAGACTGGTTTAGGCCACCCAGGCCCTTGAGATGTTTCTTACGGAGCCACCCCTTAGTTCCCCTGGCGTGTGTTTGGGCGTTGTCTGCTGGAAGACCGCCACGACCCATTTTCAATGTTTTTACTGAGGGAGGGGGTTGTTGGAAAAGATCTCGGATACATGGCCCCTCCATCCTCCCTCAATACGGTGCAGCGTCCGTCCCCTTTTCAGAAAAGCATCCCCAAAGAAAGATGTTTCCCCCACCCTGCTTCACGGTTGGGATGGTGTTCTTTGGGGTGTACCATCCTTTTCTTTTTCCAAAAACCCGGCGGTGGAGTTTTGGGCCAAAAAATATATTTTTGTTCATTAGACCCCATGAAATTCTCCCTTCCCCTCTGGATATAAAAAGGTCATTGGAAACTTCAGACGGGCGGACATGCGTGGCTTGAGCGGGGGACCCTTTCGTGCGCTGCAGGTTTTAAACCCTGACGGGTAGTGTGTTTCTAATGGTTTTTTTTGAGAAATGTGGGGCCCCGCTCTCTTTAGGGCTTTGACCAGGTCCTGCCGTGTATTTGGGTGACCCCTACCTTCCTCATGATCATTATGCCCCCACGAGGGGAGATCTTGCATGGAGCCCGACCGAGGGTGATTGACCGTCATCTTGAATTCTTCCTTTTTTAAAATTGCGCCAATTTTGTGCCTTTCCCCAAGCTGCTTCCCTATTGCCCTGTAGCCAACCCCTTGTGCGGTCTACAATTTTATCCTGTTTCCCCTTAAAGCTCTCTGGTCTTGGCCTTTGGGGAGGGGTTTGGGGATTTTTTTTTGATTGAGGTGTGAAAGGTGCTTTTTACAGGTAACGATTAAAAACGGGCAGTTAATACAGGTAATGAGTGGAAAACAGGAGGGCTCTTAAAAAAAAAAATAACGGGTCTGGGGAGCCGGGAATTTTACGGGTTGGTGGGTGAAAAATTTTTATGTCATGCAATAAAATGAAAAATTAAATTTTACTTAAAAATCATACAATGTGATTTTCTGGATTTTTTGTTTTAGATTCCGTCTCTCCATTTAAATGTACCTATGAAAAAAAATTACAGACCATACTGCTTTGTAAGTAAAAAAATCGGCAGTGATCAAATACGTTCTCCCCCCTGTAAGGGTTTTACACCCTGAGTCAAAACATGTTGAAACACAGAATAGATGTTAGAATGGCAGCGATTACAGCTGGGTCTTTCTGGGGAGTCTTAAAAGCTTTCCCTTTTACTTTCCTTTTCTTTTCAAAAATTTCAGCTCTGTCAAAATTTGGTTGTTGACATGCAATACCATTTTTTTAGTCTTCCCCAAGTTTGACTTTTTCTACTTAAATCTAACATTAGGAACAGTCCGTCTTTTGGTAAGCAAATAGTATAGATTTGGACTTGTGTTTTAGGTTTTGTCTGCTAAAAGGGGAATTCACCCCCAAAGATCTGGTGGAAGTAGATGACTGGGTTTCCTCTGGTGTGCCTGGTTTTAGCCCCACCCGTTAATTTTTTATCCTAAAAAAACAAACCCTATCTACAATAGGTGCTTTTTTGGGCAAGGCATTGGAAAACCTCCATGGTCTTTGGTTAAATCGTTTGAAAGCACGCTAGACTGGGGGACCTTAAATTTACTGAAAAATCGGGGGAAAAGAGATGGGTTCATTCAAAAATCTTTTTAAAACACTATTATTGCACACGAGTGGAAAAAGCAACGTTTTATGTGATTTGTTAACAAATGGCATTACTGAAGTTTTTTTCGGTTTGCCATAACAAAGGGGGTTGAATACTTTTTTATAAAGACATTTACAGCTTTGTTTTAATTAAATTTGTACATTGTCTAAAAACATAATTCCACTTCGATATTATGGGTATTGTTTTAGGCTGTGCTTTTTTCTTAAATTTTAATCTTTTTAAATTGGGGCGGTAAACAACAAAAGAAAAAAATTAAAGGGTGGGGAATATTTTCTAAAGGCCATGTAAAATGATTAATAAATATGATGTATCTCCAAAGGGATGGACTAAATCATTTTAGATGTACTGGAGGACAGTTTTTTCATATCATTTCCTCAAAAAAATTATATCCCAATGTTTTTTGGGGTGTTGGGGGGGGGTTTTAGTCAAGGAACGGGGGAGGGTTTCTGAAAAACTGTGATATGGAGGTTTTTTAAGTCCTCTGTTTAAAATAAAAAACTTTTGTCTTTGCAGGAGAAGCCCCCAAACCCCCACCCCTGCAGCGGGGAAAAGGTTCTGCAGCAGGGAAACCAGACCTTTAAACCCGACTAAACCCCGAGAAACCATATGACTGCCCATGTGGAAAAGATTCTCACAACTTCAAAACTGAAATTACATTTTCCCCAATTTATACAGGAGAGAAGCCAGTCTTGAAAGTGTGGGAAGAGTTTTTCGAGACCAAATATCTAAAACAATAAGACAATTCATCGGAGAAAACCACACATATGCTCTTTGTGTGGAAAGGGTTTTTCCCTTTAAACACCAACCAACATCTCACAATAGAGTTCAAATTTGAAAAAACCTTTTGGTATTTTTAGAAACCTTTCCACAGTCAAAGCAGTGGTAAAAAACTTTTCGTCATCTGGGAAACATGTAGGAAACCCCATTATTGCATACAATGCGGAAAATGCTTCTCTAATTCTGGAAACCGAAATTGCATGAAAAATAATTTCGGGGAAAGCCTTACATTGCCCTGTGCAAGGGTTTCTCACATTTGGCAACATGAAAAAACACCAGGGGGATACTGGGAGAAACCTTACCAATGTCAGAGTGTGTTTAAGATTTTTTCCCACCCCCAACACCTTAAAGCTCACCATTTATTCCAGTTAACTCTCCCCCGCCTCCGCCTGTAGTGTGTGCTCTGTGGTAGCAAAGTGTTTTTCAAGGGTAGATCACATGAAGGGAGCTTTCCCAACTTTTGCACTTTTCCCGAGAAACCTAAAATACTGCTCAGACTGGGAAAAAAGCTTCTTTTAAACGGAGTTTTAACAAGGCACCAGGGGTTTTCCACTGAGAAAAACCCTTACGAATGCCCCAGGGGGAAAAAAAAAATGCCTTTTCATCGGATTGAAAAAAACACATGCGGGGTTTACCTGGGAGAAAACCTTTCCACTGCGCCAAGTGTGGGGGGGGTTTTTCCCCGTAGGCGGCAAAAGCAAAAATCATTGCAGACCCTTTTAAAAAGGAAAATACACCAGAAGGGTGGAAGGGCCAATGTTCTGACCCGAACATTTTCAGCATTTTTTGTTTATTTTCCCCAAAGATTCTACAGTTGAACGGTCAAACAGCCATCATTTTCCCGGGGAAAAAACCAGATGGTGCAAAAAGCCATCATTCGCCAGATCGGTGCAAACGCCATCATTTGCCGATCGGTGCAAACCGCCAAACATTGCCAGGCACCCCCAGATGGTCACTAAACCCCCCGGGGGACATTTTAAATCATAAAGCCATAGGCTTTAAACCCTTTAAAAGTCACGGTGTGATGGGGCCAAAAAAACCTTTCAATGTTCCAGCGCTTTGACTTGGAAAGTGAGAGTTTCATTCAAAGTAACGTAGGTGCAATTTTTAAAAAAAGGTGCATAGTGAGGGAAAACCCTCATAGGTCAAGTTTTGTTTTCAATGACTAAAGTTCCCCAGTCTCTCCCCCTAAGAACAGGACCCTTCCTTTCCCGTGCAGTGGGAGAATTTTCCCATGGCTATGTTTGTATGCTCCCCAAAAAGGGAATTTTTTCTGGGGCGTGTTGGAGGTTTTTATTAACTTTGGGACTGATGGAAAAAGAAGGGTTTGCTCTTCGTCAGAACCCCTTATAAATTAGGTTCTCACTTTGTTGCTTTGTGTGCGTGCAAAATGTATTTCTGGAGCAATTTTTTACTCCCACGGGGGGCCCACACACGTTTGAATCAAGTTGAATTGATGTCTGTGAAAGGTTTGTGATGATGATGAATGCTTCTTTCAGTTTGTTTTCTTCAAAAATGAGTGTCCCTTAGGGAATGGGTATTGGTTGATGATTATAAATATTTAACATTTGGGGTAATTTAAGGTTAAAAAAATGTAAGAACATCATACCTTTTGATATTTGATAAAAATGTGTGGTTCGAGCCCCGAATGCTGTTGGATGACAGCCCTTATATCAGACCGTATCCTGGGGAGACAAAACTTTTTTTTTTACTGTTCAATTACATTATAACCCTTTTAATAGCAAAAGCACCTGGGTTTGTGGATATGGCCAATATCCCCGGCTAAGGGGTGTATCCCGCCCTTGCTGTGGTATATTGGCCATATACCCCCCACCCTTTGTGTGAATTGCTTTGGGAACAATGATGTTTAAAAAAACCGAATTGAAGAACAGAGCTTTCCAAGCCGGAACACAACCACAGGGGGTTTTTACAGTATAGCAAAAGCGATATTTTGACCAGGGGTGTAAACTCATTTTAGCCCGGGGGACTGGAGGAAAATTTATTTCCTGGGGGGGGACCGAAAAAATCATGGTTAAATTTAAAAAAAACAACTTTAGATTGTTTTTTTTTTGTTTTAAACGATAAAAATACAACATAAAGCGGAGCCTGAGGCAGTGGCCAAAAAAGTACAAGCAAACCACTATTAATCATAAAAACCAAAAATTTATTTTGAAAATCTAAAGAAAAAGAAACACAAAACACAATCCCCAGTGTTTAACAAACTTTTCACAGACACAGAACTATACAGGGTGTCATTTTCAGGAGAAATGTAGATAAAAAAATAAAAATCCTTTTCCCCCAAACAAGTGCAAAACCACAGAGTCAAGAATAGGTTAAATAACAAAAAATAAAAAAAATAAACAATAATAAGACAAAACCAAAACAAAAAACCAAAAAAAAAAAATAAAAAAAAAAAAAAAAAACGGGCAAAAGTAGAAAAAAATAATAAAATCCTGTTCCCAAACAAGGAAAGAACCACAGAGTCAAAAAAGGGTTAAATTACAAATAAAAAAAATCTTTTAAAAAACAATAGCACTAAAACATAAAAACATATAAACAAAAATCGAAAGGTTGCTCAAACCCGTAACAGTCCGTTATTTTACTTTGAACCGCTTCATGCTGCCACATTTGGGTGCGCGCAACATTTTTTCAGACGGGAAGTGACTGCATCACCCCGCAAGTTGCGTCCCCCACAATAACCTTCAACTTGAAAAAAAAGTATGCTGTCTAATACTGGTAAAAATTTGGGCCCCCTTTGAGTTTTTGTTCAAGTTACCCAGGTGCTCTGTAACATCCACCATAAATGGGTTTCGGAAACCATTTGCGGAATAAAATTTAACACGGTTTTCCCCTTTTTCTTCATGAACTGTTAAATTTCTTCGTTTTCAAGAAACGTAGACGCCCCTGGGCTTAACCATTTACCTCGTGTGGTCTTTCTCTCTGAAAAGTGTAAAACGACGGTGATTCAGGCTTTGGATCGATGAAATTAACAGTTGGATGAACACCTTCATGACGTTATCCATTTTTAATGACTTGAACAAAAAAGCCCCTGGTGCAAAATACAGTAAAAAGTAAAAAATCACGTCCTCCTTTGCAGATTGCACTTCTCTCTGAACTTTGTCACAACGCCCTCTTTCCCCCTCATTTAGGGGGACCATCGTAGCCAGGCTGACAGCGCGGGGCCAGTCCACTCCGACCCTGTCCGGCGGGCCCCACGAGTGCGGTAAAAATATCATGCTGTGTTGTATTGTCATCGGAAAACCCAAATCCAAAGAAAATCCCGGTGAGGTCAATGTGTCACAACTCCCCGGATGAAAAAGGGCCCGGTCAACACTTTTAAATTTCCCTGCTTTTATCATTGCAAAACCCAAAACCAATTAAAGTTACTTTTTTCTCAACGGCGTCCAAAAACCACGAAGATCGGAAATCCTGTCGCAACTGTTTCTTGTCAGGCTGATATTGAAAAGCTGCCCTTTTCAGGGGACCAATTCCCCGCCTTTATCATGCATGTTTTTTCAAATTCACCCCCCCCCAAATTTTGAAGCCACCGGGTTTCATTTGAAAAAGGTAGCTAGCACACTGCACGTCATGATTTTCCCGGGTGTGAGTAAAAAACAGACTGCTGTTTCTTCAACCCGCAACAGTTTATTCAAATTCTCTCATCTCCCCTGTCCTTTAAAAATTGTCATATTTTTTCGGCATGAAGTCACATAGTGGCGCGAAGGTTTATTCTTTCAGCACTGAACAGCTCTGAACCACCAAACATACAGCTTTCCCCTTCAATTCCGTGTTAAATTTGGATGACCATTTTCTTGGAAACTCTGCACTCTGCGTCCACTTTCCTTTTTTGGGAAAAAGAGAATATTGGGGGAAGAGGGGCCAAAGCACTAATTTTAAAAGTAGAAGCCGTAATAAATATCGCGGGCAAAACAAGTAGCTCTTTGGTGCCGTGCTTTACCTACTGCTCTGCCCCGGTATAAAACAGTTTTTCTTTTCTTTAAAACAATTTCTATTGCGCCCCCCAGTGGAGGGAATTGGGGAAAAAAGTTTATTTTATTGAAAAAATTTCAGCGCATTTTTATACTTAAAAAAAAATTTTTTTTTTTCAAAAACATCTCGCGGGCCGGATTAAACCCGTTTGCGGCCTGTCCGGGCCCCCGGGGGCCCTACTTTGACACCCCCGATTTGACAGAGAAAGCCCCGCTTTCGGAAATCCCTTGTCAGGGTGGTAATTTACATTTTCGTCATTTGCGATGCTCTTTTCCAGAGCGATTAAAATAGGTGATTCCTTATAGCCCGGGATAACACTTTACAAGTTTTTTTTTTTTTTTTGGGGGGGGTAGAAGGGGGACTTTATCCTATCCCAGTTCCTTTAAAAATTTTAAAAGTGATGCTTTATATAACACCCACAAGGCTGTCCCCGAGAGTTATTTTATGTAGTGAGCACCATGAATTCAATAAATGGCACACGCTGTAAACTGGAATTCCCACAAAGGGCCCCTTTGTTGCGCGAGCGGTGTCAACTGAGGGGGGAGATTCTGAGTAAAACAACTTTGCTAAACTTTTGCATTTTTTTACGGGTCCTAACGTTATTTTGGCTTTCAAAGGTTGACCAAACCGATTTTAATATCAAGACATTGGGGGCCACTTAGATAAGGTATATATAAAATGTAATAAGAGAATAGTATTTTTTTTTTTTCTCACCCAAACAGCGAGAGTATAAATATCATCAAAATTTCCCCCCTAGCAAATGGCACAAAAGTGTAACACATTTATAGTCTTTATTTGTGTTAGCATCCAAGTCAATTAAATTTTCTATGAAGCAATAAAAAATGTTTTAACTGTAAGTTACTTTGAAAGTTATAATGACCATATTGTATCCAAAAATACTTTCACACAATGAAACCAAATATACCACTATAAAAAGACATCATGTAAATGCCAAAGCAAAAGGTAACAGCAGGAAAGGTGTCAAGGACTCCCTTGTTTTTTGATAAAGACCCAGACATTTTTAGGAAAAAAACTTTGATGCTGTGGACAACCGTTAGGGAGGCCCCGTGAGCTCAGTTTTGGGAGAGCAATGGCGCTTGCAAAGCCAGGGTTTTTGGGGTCGATTCCCACGGGGGGGGGCAGTATGAAAAAAAGCCCCCACAACTGTAAAATCGCTTGGTAAGAGCGTCTGCAAAAGACAAAATGTAAATGTTTGTTGTTTTTAAATTTTATCAAAAGTCCCCCCTGTGAAAAAATGGGTGAATCAAATTTTTTTTCAAAAAATAAAAAAATGTGAGATTTTAATCAAGTGGAAAATGATTTGGGTTCGAAAAAGTATCAACGTTGGGGGGTTCTTTTTTTTCCCCAAAAACCCAAATTTTTTAACCTAAACCAATAACTGGTGATATTTTTTGTTGAGTTCACGGGGGAAATTTACATTAGTTGACAAAACAACCCAAAGTAAATTAAAATAGATTGAAAGACAGGTGCCCTTGGGTGGTGGTGCCCCTTGGTGTGTGCGTTTTTTTTTTTTTTGATGAGGTTTTGGTTTTTGTTGTTAAAGGGGAAAAAACCAAGGACAGGAGCACTGGGGGGGGGCTGACAGCTCAGGTGCCCCTTTGGGGGAAAACAATCGATGATTGGAAAAATTTTGGGAAAATTTTCTTTTCTGCATTTGTAAATAAAAAAAACACCAATTTAAAACTTATTAAGTTAAATTTATTAAAACATTTATATTTTATTTAGCTGATTTTACAGTTTAAAGGGCTCATATTTAATTTTTTAGGAAACGCGTTAATTTTTATCAAATCTAGAAAATAATTTGGGCGTTTTAAAAACCCGCCCAAAAAATAACCCCAATATTTTTTTTTAGTGAAAGGTTTTCTGACAAAGGGGCAAAAAGGAACGTTTTTTGCAGACCGTTTATCTTCTGCAGAGGCTAACGGGAAAAATCGTTTGTTTTCATTCATTATGTTTGATTTTTGTCTGGTTTTGTTGTGTTTTTTTTGTGTATTTAGTGGGGTGTAGATTGGTTGGTGCAAATTAAATGTCCCCCTTTTGGGGGGTTTAAAAAAGACTATCTTTAAAAAACATGAGGCAAAATTAAACAGTTTTTTCCCCAAATAGTGGGCCAAAAAAAGAGCTCACTACATTGCAGAAATAGGTTTTTATGCTTTTTAAAATCTGATTTTTTTTTTTTTTTAAAATATGAAAAAATAGGCTGTTATTTATATATTTTTGACAGTATAAAAACAAACTTTAATTAAAATACAGTGCATTCGGAAGTATTCAGCCCCTTTTACTTTTTTTCCCCATTTTGTTACGTTTGCCCTTTTTGTAAAATTTACTTAAAAAATTGTTTTTCCCCATAATCTACCCAAAACCCTAATGACAAGCAAAAAAGGTTTTTTTTAACATTTTTTCTAAAATTTTTAAAAAAAAAAATAAATAACAAGATTCGACCCTTTACTACTACTTTGTTTTAAGCATTTTTTTGGATTTCGCTAGGTCTTCTGGGGATACGCCAAGCTTGGCAACCTGTATTTGGGAGTTTCTCCATTTTTCTCTCAGATCCCCTCAAACTCTGTCAGGTTGGAGGGGAGCGCGCTGCCCAGCTTTTTTCAGGTTTCCAGGTGTTCGGGGGTTCAAGGGTCCGGGCTCTGGCGGGGCCACAAACTTTCAGAGACTTACCCCCAAAGCCACTCCGCATTGTCTTGGTTTTGGTTAGGGTCGTTGTCCTTTTGGGAAGGTGAACCTTCGCCCCAGTCGGGTCCGAGACTCGGGAGCGGGTTTTTCATAAAGGTTTTTCTCTTACTTTGCCCCGTTCATTTTTCCCCGATCGACTGTCTCCCAGCCCCTGCCATTTTAAAACACCCCCACAGCATGAGCCCACCACCATGTTTCACCGTAGGGATGGTGCCAGGTTCTTCCAGACGAGATTTGGTTTTCGGGCCCAAAAGAGTTCGATCTTGTTTCATCAGAAGAAATCTTGTTTCTAAAGGTCTGAGAGCCTTTGGGGCCTTTTGGAAAACTCCAAGGGGGTGCAGGGCCCTTTTTACTGAGGAGGGTTTCGTCTGGCCACTCCCCATAAGGGCCCCTGATTGGGGGATGTACAGAGATGGTTGGCCTTCGGAAGGTTCTCCCATCTCCACGAGGAACTCGGGGAGCTCTGTCGGGTTGACCATTGGGTTCTTGGCACCCCCCTGCCCAAGGGCCCTTTCCCCCGATTGCCGTTTGGCTTGCGGCCAGCTTGGGAAGAGTCTTGGGGGTTTAAAACTTTTCCTTTTTTAAGAATGATGGAGGCCACTGTGTTCTTGGGACCTTAAATGCTACAGACATTTTGGGGGGGGACCCTTCCCCAGCTGGCCTTGAACAATCTGTCTGGGAGCCACGGACAATTTCTTTGACGCAGGTTTGGGTTTTTTGCTCTGACATGACTGAAATGTGGAACTTATTTAGACAGGTGTGTGATTTTTCCAAATAGCCAATCAATTCAATTTACCAAGGTGGACTCCAAAAAGGGTAGAACACTCAAGGGGGTCAAGGGAAAACGGATGCCCCTGAGCTAAATTTCAGTCTCTGAAAAGGGGTCTAAATCTAATGAAATAAGGTATTTAAAAAAAAAAAAAATGTTTTCGTTTTGTCATTATGGGGTATTGTTTTTTTTTATCCATTTTAAATAAGGCTGTAACGTAACAAAATGTAAAAAAAGAAAAGGGGTAAATACTGTATCTGATAAACAGAGTCGCCCCGCAGGGGGGGGATGGGGGCAGTGGGGAGTCCGGGCAATTAGGGTGTTTGGAAAAAGGAAGGGGGGGGGGGTGTATTAAGGAGGGCCCGGGGGCTGGCAGTGCAAAATTCAGTCAAACCAGCTGGTGCCATTTGTTGCAAGGGTAAAGCAGTTTTTGGCTTGGGGGAATAAGCTTTCAGGAGCCGTTGGTGTCAGACTTTTGCACTGGGCCCCTTTTCCTGCGGACGAGAGAGAACGGTTCCCCGGAGTCTTTAAGATTTCCGGGCCTTCCCCTTTAAAAATCGCCTGAATAGTGGGCCTGGATGGAGGGAGCCGGCCCCCCGTGTGTACTGGGCTTCTTCCCCACCCTCTGCAGCGCCATGTGACGAGGGCGGTCTGTTGCCAAAACAATCAGTGATGCAGCCATCAAGATGCTTCAATGGTAAGCTGTATCCAAAATTTTCAACCCCCTTTTAACCTTCTTCATGACGCGTGTGTGTGGACGTTTTGTGTCAGCAAACTTGATGATGGGGGTTTAAAATCGGCGTGGCCTGCGTCGTGGGGGAAAAAGGGAGTCAGGAGGGGACTAAGCACACACCCCTTTGAGGCCCAGTGTTGAGGGGCCCGTGTAGCGGAGGTGAGTTGCCCACCCCCCCCCACCTGGGGTCGGCCCGTCAGGAAGCCCGGGTCCGTTGCAGAGGAAGGTGTTCAGTCCCAGGGGGCCCCAAGCTTGGTGAAGTTTTTGGGGGGGACATGGTGTTTAACGGAACAGCATTTCACATAGGGGATTCCCGTTTTTAGGTGGGTGAGGGGAGTGGGAGTGCAATTGAGATTTTCTCGTCGTGGATCTGTTGGGCAGTATGCAAATTGGAGTGGTTAGGGGTGATGGGGTTTTGTTGCCATAACCACCTCTCAAAGTACTTCAGATTTCATATGTGAGTGCACAGGGCGGAGTCATTGGGGAAGCCCCAGAGTTCATGGGAACAGGGAAAGATGGGGTCATCTTAAAAAATGTGGGGGGTTAAGCTGGGGGCAAGGGGAGGTTTTAAAAGGACAGTGATACGCCTGCCAGCTGTTCGGCATGCTCTAAGAACGCCCCCTGGAATACCGTCAGGCCCCAGGCCTTACGGGGTTTGAACTGTTTAAAAACCCTTTACCCAAATTGGCCTGGGGAGCAGATCCCCAATCCTCTCATCTGTGGGGCCCCTCACCCCCGGGCAGATTTTGTTTTTGTCGAAGCATGCAAAAAATGCATTGAGCGTTGGTAGGGGCATTTTTGGGGGCAGATCAGGGTTTGGGTTTTCCCTTTTGTAATCCCTAAGGACGTAGCCCCGCCACAGGGCGGCGTCGGAGCCTGTGTAAATGATTCCCCCTTTATTCCAAATTTTGTCTTTTTGCTCGTTTATGACTCTGTGGAGGTCATAAAAAGGACTTTGACTTGTTCCCGTCCCAGCCCTAACCGTAGTATACAAAGTCAGATAACAGTGAAAACTCCCAGGAGTAGAATGGGCAAAATTTTTTCCCTAGGGATTCCTAGATGGGGTGAACAAGGTCGACACTTCCCCTCGCTCGAGTCAGCACACCCGGGGGTTTTTGAGAAGGGCAAACCCTCCCCCTCCATTTCCCGATCCCCTTCCCGTCCCCATGGTGAAGGGGAACCCGAGTTGGAACCATGGGGGGTTCTTTTCCAGAGCCATGTTTCAGAAAAGCAAAGAATATTGCATTTTAAGTCCTGTTGGTAGCAAATCCGCGATGGGGGGTCATCCATCTTTTTCCCGAGAATGGAGGGAAAAGTGGCCCTTTCCCCTTTTCCTTAATCTCGCCATGATCCCCCCTCTCTTTTCCCCTGTAACGCCAGGTTTTTTCTTGGGTACCCGAAATTTCAGAAAAAGGCCAGGGCAGATGAGTCAAAGTCGTATGTAGAAAAAATGAATAATATATTTGAATCACTGTATTTTTATTGGCCTATACCAAAAGGCAGGCTTTAAATTGGTATCCTCTGTAGCTAAAACTGTAAGTAGGGCGCTGTAACGCCAAGGTGGGTTCGCCCCCGGGACCCCCCCATACCAAAAAAAAGTATGCCGCATGACGTAAGTGCTTTGGAAAAAAGCGTCTGCTAAAGGGCATATTATTTTATTATTTATTTTTATATTTCCCTGGTTTTCCTGCTTAGTTCTTTTTGTCTGTTGGGACTTTTTGTCATGTTGTTGACTTTTTTTATGTATTTTTTTAAGCCTATAAAGTAAACGAAGAGGGAACAAATCGTGGATTACAGTCTTTTTTGGGCCCATAGACTTCCATCCCTACAAATTTTGTGTAAATATTCCTTTAGTTAATTGAGGAACGGCCAGTCCCTTTTTTGTCGCCCTCTACTGGTACTAGGTTGGGGCTGCAGTACATTCCCTTTCGCACTAGGGTTTGGGTGCATGCGTACACTCATTTCAGCACTAGGTCGGGTGCAAGCAGAAAATTCATTTCAGCACTGGTTGGAGCTGCGCGCAGCGTCAAACGAAGGAGGACAGATATATTTTGAACGGAGGGACAGTTGCCCCTTTTGTGCACGACGACCTAGACCCCACGGAATTATTCCCCCTGTTATGGGTCCACCCTGGAAGTTAAAAACAGCAGTCTTGGAAAGAAAAGTGTATTGGCCATATGGGCTATACTTTTGGAAAAATATATATATTAATACTAAAAAATTTTAATTAAGGGCCCATATCCTTCTGACAGTTTATAAAAAGGGACTATAGTTCACATCATGGGGGTGTCTAATTTTTAAGACGCCGCTATCTCCCTCTTCTTCACCCCTTTTTTTGGCACAGCCTGGCCATGACACCTGACCCGGCGCGGGTCGCAGCCAACCTATTGCTCGTCCCCGGCGGCGAGAATAGCCAGCGGGCCCCCTTTTCGAAAATAGACGGGCCCGCTTTGACCCCTTTTTCCCCTATCACCTCCCTTCTCCTCTGGCCCCTTTTCAGACCCCCCCCCTTCCCTCGCTCCTCTCCCCGGGGTCATAGTTACCTGCGCCCTCCGCGAATCCGCACCAAGTGTAAAAAACTGGCCCACAGAAAACAAAAAAAACACTCCATAACAGGAGCGTTACCGAGAAAAAAACTCCCAAGGGAAGGGGGATAGGAGAATTCGAGGGCGAACGACCGGGGAGATACACAACAAATCGAGCTGAGTGAGTTGCTCAATTGCCCTAAGCAGCCGTGTTTTACTATCTTAAAACCGCGCCCCGCATTTGAATGCTGCGACGCTTCTTTTACCGCTTGCCAGTGTGTGCGTAATGGGGGGGAAAGTCATTGATTGTGACATTGTGACCATTCTTTTTTTTTTCGCGGACGTGTCGAGCTTTAAGGGTTTTGACGTGAACCAAAGGAGAAAGTTGTGTAGGGCCAGAGGGGGGGGGGGAGTGCCCCCCCTTTTTTTTCCCTTTTAGGGAACACTTAGGCTCTGTGGGAGGTTTCCAGATGTGTGCGTGCTTGCGCTACCGCTAAAGGGTTTTATGTTTGTGCGTAATATGTTATTTGTGTTTATTCGCCAATATTTTGTCATTGACAGATCAGGGAGATCTTTTTATTTTACAATTTGGGACGGTTTTGGCCCTTCCCAGAGCCCCAAGGGGGTAGGGGTTAGGGCTGGGGGTGGGAAAGGACGGTTTTGGGGGGGGGGTGTCTTTTTAGGAAAAGGACCGGTCATCTTTTGCTCTGTCTGGAAGCCTGCCAAACAGAGCAGAGAAAATAAGAGCTGAGGCCCTTTACAAATACGAAGAAGAGACCCAGACAGAAAGAAAGACGCGAATACATTTTAGAAGACAGACAGCAGACAGGGGCAGGAAGAGAGAGCTAAAACACTACAGACAGGAGACAGACAAGGGGAAATTTATTTTGAAAAAGGCTGTAAAAGTAAAAAAAATGGAAAAAGTCAAAAGGCTGAAACCCTTTTGAAAACTGTGGCAAAAACTAAAGCAATTGGGTAGCACATATTTGCTGTTTTTTGGGAAAAAGATTAAACCTAATTCTGTAGTTCTGGATTTAAGGGATTCAAGGTTCAAGTTTGGATACTTTTTTGGGGATTACCGATAGTAAAACTTATTTAAGGGCAGTTGTTCCTGGAAACGGGTTTATGAGCAATATCAGAACCAAATTTTTACACCCAAAGGATCATGATTGAAGGATGGTTTTTTCATCCCCAGTAGTCCAGATCATCAGGGAAAAGAGACTGCACACGCATTTTAGCTGCCTTTTGGGGTTTTTTGCCAAAGTTTTGGTCTCCAAAAAAGGGCTCAATTCAAAAAATCCCCCCGCCCGGAGGTAACAGAGACAAAAAACTTGACTTTTTTTCTCTGAAATGAGAGGGTTTTTTTTTCACAGTATTTATTTTACCTTTTCAGGAGATGCTAGGGCCTAATTCTCCTGGGCTCCTGTCTGCAGGGACAGATGGTAATTTTGGATATGGGGTTTTGTGCCAGTTAAACCTTCTTCTGTTGGGTGTATGTAACATCCCCTTTTTTTCCTTTAAGAAAAATTTGTTTTTTTAAAATAAATTTTTCCTACATACTTAATTAAATTGATTAAGTTAAAAAGTACGCAGCTGGCGTTTAATCTTTCTTAATGGGTTTTTCATTTCTTTGGGTTGTCCATATCTTATCGTGTGTTTTTGTGTTGGTGTGTTTTATAGTGAGTGCCCTGCGTGCATGTTTGGGTTTGTGTGGGACAATCGCATATTTTTTCGTACTGTGGGTCATTTGAGTTTAGAATGGTCTCCGTGTTTTCACGGTTACATTGTTTGGCCCCTTGCCCAGGACAACAAAAATGACAACAGTACACAGACCTAACAATCAAATTGCTTTGAACGTCCCTCCTAGTATAACATTGTGTGGTTTTTGCAGAGAAGAGGATAGGTTTTTCAATGGAAAGGTGAGATCAGTCCCATATTCACATTTATTAGTTTGATTTATTTACCTCTCTTGGTCAAAAGTATTTCATGATTTATTAAGATTTAAAATGTTTTATTGATTTACATTGATATCTGAAAATGTCCTTCCTCATTCACTCACTTTTTTCCCTCCTTCACCTTTCCTCTTTCCATCTTCTTTCCCCCCAACCCCCTCCTCTGCCCCTTCACCTTTCCTCTTCATCTTTTACCCCCCACACCCCCCTCCCGTGCCCCTCTCATCTTCCCTTTTCCATCTCTCCCCATCTTCCCCCCCTTCCTTGTCCCCGTAGCGTGAGCGCAGCACGTAAGACAGAGAAGTTCCCGGGACGTCTTTTGGTCAGGCGGGAAGACGGAGCAGGGCACGAGACATACCGTTTCCAAGGTGACGGGGGCAGCTCGTTTTGTGCCGTCAACCAAAGTTTCCGGCCCCATTTTGGAGTCCCGCGGGGGGGAGCCTTTCCCCGTCTGCCCTCTCTAAGGTCAGCCAGTCTGGGATTAAAAAAACAACCAAGAGGGACCCCGCCATTTTTTTGGTAAACAGCGAGGGATAGGGTGGGGGTCAGTAACCATTTTAAAAGGGGGAATTGCAGGGCTACGTCCAATTTTTAACTTATAAATTAATTTATTACCATTGATTTTTGAATAATTTAAATATAAAAAGCCTTATGAGTTAGTTCAATGTTGTACCCCCTAGAAATTGTTTGTAAACAAAAATAAATGTAAAAAAAACATATATAGCCTCAAAAAAATGGTTAAAACTTAAAAGTTGATATATGGGTGGTTGCCTTCATCCATAGCTGTTTGAAAATTTGCTTTATTACATTTTTTTCCCGCCCCTCCTCAGCTTTTTTCAGAACCAGGGGCGGGGGGGGTTGGCTTTGTTATTTTTTCAACTGTGATTTCCGCTTTAAGGGATATCGGTTTTTGACCTTTACCGTATTTTTAAACTTGCCCGAAAACAGTCCAGGGCCCATAGACCGTATCCATGGGGCGATTTGTTTTGAAGCCCTACTAGTACTAACTTCATTAAAAGCCCTGCCAAACCAAAAGGGAAAAAACCATGTAAAAAAGTGGGGCAAAAACAAAATCAACAAAAAAACAAAGCACGACACGACGTACTTTCTTTTAAAAGGGAAAATTTTTGCTTCAGACGATGTCGGTTTTCATTACAGCGAAAATGATCTCTGCTAAAATTGGGAAATGTCCAAAGTCAATGCAGTGCGATGTAGGTTTTTTTGAAATTTCCCGCCTTGGGTTTTAAG
>JAGTTL010000728.1:0-28786 GCA_036851935.1 Coregonus suidteri
TTTTCCCCCCTGTATCTAAATTTGGGACCATTCCTGTGACATTGGGCTTCTTTTCCTCTTTCTTAACAGGGTCAAAACCCACACAGATAAACAAACTTTTAAAGACTGTCACACCCTGATCTGTTTCACCTGTTTGTGCAAATCTCTACCCCCCCCATTGTTACCCCATCTTCCCCCTTTTCCCTGTTTTTTTTAATCCCTACTTTTTCTTTTTGGGCTTTTTGCCATTTAGTCTTGTCCCAAAAGTTCTACCAGGGGTTTTTCCCTGTGCGCTAGTTTTGTTTTTCCTAGTTTTCCCCTTTTCCCTGCCTTTCTCCCTGCCCCTGACCATGATCCGCCTGCCGCCCTTTTAACCGGCCTGACTTGTTTGGGATTACGACTCTTTGCCCCCCTTGTCTATTTTTTTTTGCCTCCCCCTTGTTCGAAATAAACTCTGAGATTTGAAATACCCGCCTCCTGTGTCTGCTTTGGGGTCTTACCCTTGAGCCGTGATAGTCCCAAAATGGCCTTTAAAACAGGTTCCTTTAAAACATTCATGCCCTCACGCTCTTTTTTCCCCCTTTACCCATAAAGACGAAATTTTTGAAGTTCGTATTTTCCTCTAGCACTTCATCGGGGGGTCAGTCCCCGTAGTAAATGGGCAGAATATTTAAATTTGACTAATCTCAATTTTTAATCTCATAATAATGTTTTTAAAGGTCTGAAACCAATTGTGTGGGAACAGGGGAAATTAGGGCAAAAATTTTTTTAATGGAGAGGCAACGGGGAAAAAAGGGAACGCTTCCACAGGGAATTTTACGGGGAAATTTAAACATAAATTTTTTGTGTGAAAAAATTTCTTGATCTTTGCATTCAAAAAATATATTAAAAGGGACTGTATAGGATAGGCATGCAAAACTGAAAAAACTTTTAATTTTGTTTTAATTTAAATGATTAATGCAAAAGAGAAAAAAGGGGCTCAGTTCAAGTTAATGAAATGTAATGCGGGCATAAAAAAAATTCTTAGTCTACTTGCGAGAGCAAAAAGATTTTTAAGCCAAAAGTAAAAAGTGGGTCCCCCAAAACCCCTTTTTTAAAGCATAGGCCTACGATTTATTTTTTAGATTTTTTTTTACCCCGGGCCCCTTTACTTTTCCTTGTTTTTTTCTCTTCTAAAACCCTTTTTGAAACATTCTTTAAAATTAATTTTTTGGGGAAAAGGTAAAAAAGCATACTGCCAAAAGTTTTCTCACAGGTGAAAAAGGCTTTTTACTGAGATATTTTGGAAGAAAAAAAGGGTGGGGGTGGATCAGAAAACCAGTCAGTATTTTGGTGTAAACCAAACCTTTTGCCTCATGCACGAAAAACACACCCCTTCGCATAGAGTTTTTTCGGGGCGTTGTTTGTGGCCCTTGGAATTTTGTCCCCTCATTTAAATGCTGTGCAAAGTTGTTTGGATATTGGGGGGAAGGGGGAAACCCCACGCGGGTCATACACGCGATCCGAGCCCCCAAAAACATGCTCACTGGGTGACTGTCTGGGGGAGTATGCAGGCTATGGAAAAAAAGGGAATTTTCATTTCCCAGGAATTGTGTTCAGACCCTTTGCCGGGGCCTGCATTACATGAAACATGAGGTGATGGGGGCGATAACGGAAACGACAAGGGCCTCAGGATCTCGCCGGTATCCCCTGGGGCTTAAAATTTCCCAAACGTAAAATGCAATGGTTTTGGGGTTGCCAAGCTTCCCCCTGCCCATCCCTTTAACCCCCCCGCCACCATGGGGCACTTTGTTCAAAAACTTTACATCAGCAAGCCTTTCGCCCAAAACAACACCTCCACGCTGTCGAAAACCGGGTTTTAAACCCGTGAAGGCCACTTCCCAGCGTCCCAAGTGGCCACAAAGGTAAAGCATTTCCCCCAATGAAGCCCTTTACGAGGGGCAACGCAGTCACGTAAAGGCCCCTGGTGAGGGACGGGAAACGAGATAAGTTCCCCTTTAATTTTTTTGCATTTTTTACAAAAATTATTTTTTGTGAAAACCCACAGTTTTTTATCAGCTTTTCCCGGGGCTGGTCTCAGACGATCCCCAGGTGAAAAAGTCGGATGGGCCCGCCCGGGGTGGGGGGGGGTTCCACGGGTCGTGGTTGGGGGCCCGGGGGGGACGTACTGCAAAATTCTCTAAAAAAAAGTTGGAGGCGGCTTATTTTAAAAAAAATTTAAATTAAATGACCCGGCCATCATTGAAAAATAAGAATTTTTTTTAAACGGATTTGCTAGAAAAAAAATACTTGGGGGCATTCTGCAGTCAGCATCCCCAAATTGAACGTTCCCCCCAAAATTGTGGGATTGGGGTTTTTGGACAAAACTGCACTTTTTAAAAAGGGCCCTTTTTATTGCCCCCAGCACACATTAGATTTTGCTTTTATATTTTTTTTTAAGTGTAAAATTTTTTGGGTTTTTTAAACTTTTTAAAAGAAAAAGGGAAAAAATTTTGATGTCGGGACAAAAAAATTGTTTTTAAATGTCACTGCGCCCAACTGTCTCCCAAGGGTGTCGAAGCCCAACTTTTAAAGAGACTATAATCCAAACCCTTTTAAATAGTTTAGAGATGCGTTTTAATTTCTTTAGGGAACGGGTTTTTCCCCAAATTTTATGTCATTAAAAAGTGGAGGGGGCCCTGGAAAAACTTTAAAATTGGGGGTCTTTACAGACATTGGGAGTGGGGCAATAAAAGGAGCTGGTAAAAGGGAATTTAAAAGGGAGAAAATCCCCTTGGGTTTTTTTATTTTTTCCATTTGAGAACCCCCCGGGGGTTTTGACTGTCTTTGACTCCCTTCAAGTTCTATAAAAAGTTAAATTCACAGATTAACATTTTTTAATAAATTATAAAATTGAATCTACAACTCCGGGTCTTTTTGAAATAAAGCAAACAGGTTCAAAATTGGGAATTTAATTCCCGGGGTTTTTTGGAAATGTCTATTTTGGGTTTTAATTCACACTAAGGTACAGCCAGACGGAGTCACAGCCCAGGGCGAAATCGTATAAAAACAACATCATTGTCATTTTTTGTGTAAAAAAGTACACAAGTAAAATTTTTTCTGTCCCTGACGATTTATCCCTTAAAAAAGAAGACTTTTGTGTTTTGTTTTTTTTGTCTTACTCCCCTTTGTCGCACCCCAAAACAGAGACCCCCTTTAAAAAAAGGGCAGTAGTTCCAAAACAAAACCATTTGGAAAAAGTTATTTTACTTTTTAACATAAAAATGGGCCTTTTTGACCCCAAAATCTACTGGTTTTTCCTTGCTCCCAAACCCCTTTTTTTTGGAAAAAGGTAAAGAAACGTTAGGAAAGGGCCTTTTTAAATTTACTGGAAATTTTTCCCAAAGCCCATTGGGGGCCCAACTTTCCCTTTTCCCATATAGTCAGGGTATTAAAAACCTTTTTCCTCGGGGCCCCCAAGCCCCCTTTTCCCAATTTTTGGTTGGGAGACCTGAACTACCCTCCGGGTTTTCCCTAACCAAGGGCTTATGATTATTTGCCAAGTTAATCAGTTGTGCTACAACAAAACCGGGACATGGAAACCCAAACATCGAAAGTAAGGTTTCAGGGCTTTCGATTGTCCCCAACTTTAATTTCTGTTTCCCACCTTCTCCAGATTCTTTTTGGAAAACTAAAACCAAAGGCGCCGGGGGGGCAATCTGTATAAAAAAGTTTTAAGGGTTCCCCCAACAAATTGGGTTTTCTTTTTTGAGGTGTTTTCCTTGCAAAAACTTCTCCTTTTGGGCAACTAAAAGGGCCCTCGAATAAATGCCCCAAAAAAGGGGGTATTCGGAGCAACTATTGCCCCGCTGCAAGTGTTTGGGCCCAAAAAACCCACAAAAAGGGACCACTGATTCCGAAGCATGAAAGCACGTAAATCTCTGTCCGGGTTCCCAACCCAAATACCGGGGTTCCTCTGCTGTTTTCCCTTTTGGGGAAAACTCATAGTCCCAAAGGAAAAGCAGTTTCATTTATACATAATCTGAACACTTTTTGATAAAGAGATAAAGCGGCATACATTTTTTTAGATTTCCCACAAGAACCCATTATAGGAGCAGTGCCCAGAAATCTTTGGGGCCATTTTAGGGATTGGCAATCCGTCAACAGAATAAAAAAAAATTACGTCCATCTCCTTTTCATTAAAAGGGGGTACAAGTGGGCGTTCTGCCCAAGACCCAATCTTTTGAGGGTGACTGCCCGGGTTTTGGGATTTGTTTCCCAGTTTCAATTCTTTTTAAATCGAAGGGCTCACGTTCTTTTTGTTTTTCAGTGTGCTAAAACTCTTTTTTCTGTTGCTCCAATTTTTGGTTTTTATCCCCAATTTCCCCTCATTTGGCAATCTACGGGTACTCTACCCACATGAAACCCTTCTTTCCTTTTCCCCCCTCTCTGGGGGGTTTTCCCTCCCCCACCAAAGCAGTCCCAAATTTTCCCTTGACAAAAGTTTTTGGATGGGGATGTCCCCTTTTGATGACTAATCCCTTACAGTGATGACCCATTTTCCCCTTCTTTAAATTTATAAAAGCTTTCCCCCAAGTGGTTTTTCCAAAAAACGTTTAAAAACCTTCAGTCCAATTTTTTATTTATTATCCTGTGGGTTTTAAAAACTTTCCCAAAAAGATTTCACCAAATTTTTATAGCCCCTCGGGTGATTGTCAGTGACAGAAACTCTACCACAAAAGTGTTTTTAAAAAAACCCTCAAATATCGGGGCACAGTAGAGATTCAGGTGGTAAATTAGGCTCTTTGGGAAAAAAATTTCCGGATGAGTCCCCTTTTTTAGGGTCAGGGGGTGTCCCGGGAAAGTGATAAAACAAAAATCTGGGACCAAAAAGACCCCCCACCATGATACCCCCCTCCCTTAAAACAACTTTAAAAAATTTATCCCCCTTTGCTAATATTTTATGGAGTTTAGCTAGCTGCTTTTTTGGGCCCAGGGAGAGGTTGGGCTAGCCCCTAGTTTTCACCGATAAAACCCCAAAGTTTTAAAGGGCTAAACTCTGTATTCACCATGATTTTTAAATTTCCATTGCGGGAAGAGGAGGAGGAGAGTGGATGCCCCTTCCCCTTTTATCGAGCTCCCTTTAACTGTGCGTGTCTGTAGAAATTTAGCCCAAGGGGGAAGGTGGAGATTTGCACCCCCGATTAATCTTTTTTATCTTTTGGGCGACCCCTCTTATCCAAAAGCGACAAAGGGGGCCCAATTTTGGGTTTTTAAAGTCCCTTTCCCCAAAAGGGCCAACATCGACAGTTTTTTAAAAATGTGGGGTTTGGGGGTTTTAAAACCCGCAACCTTTCGGTTACTGGCAAAACGCTCTTAACCACTAAGTACCATTATGTCAATTTGGTTTTCATTTTTCCCACCCCAGCTCTAACACCTGGTTTAAAAATAAAAACATAAAAAATCACAGTTATGTTTTGGGAATCAGGTATGAGGGGGGCGGAACAAAGTTTTAATTCCACCTCCTGCCATTCAATCGGAGCTGTCCCCCCCTTTTAAAGTCATTTTTCTGGACTAGGGGGTCCCCTCTCCTCTCCCTCCTCCCCTCTCCTCTTCTCCTTCCCCCCTTCCTCTTCCGTCCTCTCCTCTCCTCCTCCCCTCCCCCTCTTTTCCCCTCTCCCTCTCCCTCCCCTTTCCTCCTCTCCCTCCTTTTCCTCCCCTCTCCCCCTCCCTTCCTCTCCTCCCCTCCCCTCTCCTCTCCCCCTCCTCTCCTCTCTCTCCTCCCCTCTCCTTCTCCCCCTCCTTCCTTCCTCTCCTTCCTTCCTTCCCTCTCCCCCTCCTCTCCTCTCCTCCCCCCCCCTCCCTCCCTCCCTCCCTCCCTTTTCCCAACTCAATTTGAAGTTAAAAACTTTTTGGACTGACCCCAAAGGCGGCGGGCTCCCAAGGGATGAAGGGAGCGCTGGGGACCAGAAGACTGCACCCAAAGGGCAGCACGGGTTTTCCAAAACCTGCTCTGTCTGGGGGTTGGGTTTTTTAGTTTTGGGTTGGTACTGTATGGGCCTTTAGGTTCCCCCCAAATGTGTACTGGTTTTTTAAATTTGATTTTTTGGGATCCCCATTAGCAAAACCCCAAAGGGCAAAAAGCTATTTTAAAGGGGTACAAACTTTAACGAACATGCCCATTCCCGAAAAAAAATATTTTTAAAATTCACAAAATTTTAAAAACTTTAAACATGTAGTGGGGGGTGGGTCATCATTTTTGGGCTTATTTTTCTTTTTGTGTCAATTTTTGAATTCAATCTCGCCACAGATTCTTAATTTCCCCCCTTTTTATACTTGACCTTTAAGACCCCAGACCCAAAGACTTAAAAGCAGCATTTTGGAGCAAGAAACCCCCTGTCTCCAAGGCCCCCAAGACGGGTTGATTTTCAGGCCTAAGTGAACCCCAACTAAAAGGACCTCAGCTGGGGTAAGATTCTTCCATCTTTTTCACACACACAAAGCATATTTGTAAACACATGTTGCCAAAAAAATTCTGTCCCAAGTTTAAGTTGTATTGGTATGGAAAATTTTGGGGGAAAAATGCTGGATCACTCTCGTCTTTAATTTTGTGTTAAAAGACACACGTTTAGCACGATTAAAACCTGCAACTAAGACAAAATGCCTTCGGGGGACACCGATGGACCGGGAAAAGACTGGAAAAGGGGCCGGGAATTTTTGAAAAAGACCTAAAAGGGGAAACACACCAGCACCTCTTTTTGTTTTTCCCAGGCCCAAAACCAACCCTTAGGTGGCTTTGGGGTTGTGTGAAAAAAACTGCCAATTTAGAGCAGCCTTTATTGCCCCCACAAAAGGGTTTCCCCTTGTTAATGATCATGCTTTTTAATGCTTTTTGCATGCCAAACCGTCGGGTTTGGATGGATTATTTTTTGGGAAAAGGAAAAAATCTCACAAGGGGGAAAGTAAAAAAAATTTTTGGGTTTTTTGTGTTGAACCATCTGGGCTAGTTGCCCAGCTAGGATGACGTGATGGACCCTGCAGGGATTTTGTTGCATGATGCCTACTTTGACCCTAATTGGGTTTTTCAAATCTGAGTTTTAAATAGAAACGGATAGTTGATAAAGTCCCCTTTGCCCAAAAAGGGATTTACAGGGTTATCAAACCGTCAGGGCCGGGAAAAAAAGCCTACATAAAACCCCAAAAACCTCTTTTGAAGTGGTTTTTAAAAAATCCCCTATGGGAAAAAATTTATGGTAAAAAAAATAAAGGGAAAAATTTTCCTTTGTTGGGGAACCGCTGGGTTTTTTGGGTTTATGATGCGTCCACTGGGGGGCCCTTTATAGGGGCGGTAACTCCTCTGGGGGGGGCCCTTTTTAAAACATTTTGTGCTTCCTATAAAAGGGGCCCTTGTTTTTAAAAGCCTGGTTTTTGTCTTTTCGAGCCATCTTCCTTTGACGAAAAAAAACGTTTTATCTCCCACCACAAAATTACTTTTTTAAATTTTTTCCCAGTGATGGGATGTTTTGATCCCGGAGCCCCCGACACCTAATGCGATTAAAAGCACAAAATGATTTTAATAATGTACTGATGCTGTTTATGACGTTCAAAAAAGTTTCGGGCATCACATACAACTGACGGTTTTTGGAACTCAGAATTTATAATCTGCGGGGAAGTTTTTTGTTTTTATTAGAAAATTTCCCCTTTCTTAGAGGGGAAAAAGATCAAAAATTTTCTCACATTTCCACCTCAAAATTTGACGCATCATTTTTCTAAAAAAACAAAATTAAAAAAAAAAACCAAACGAAAACCCTTCGAAGTTTTTAAGCTCAGGTCGTGTCAAGTCACAACCCCCTCATTTTTTTTTTTCGAGAAATCAAGCCACTGGTTAAACTAGGTGAAAGATCTCCCGATGTCCCCTTTAAAGAAAGGCACTTAACCCTTTTTTCCTTTTGGTCGCTTTTTGGCTCCTAAAAGGGAAAAAAAGGGGTCCCCCCCCCTTTAATTTTTTAAACTTTAAATTTTAAAAATTTTTTTGGGTTTTTTTTTTTTTCCCAAAAAAAATTTTTTTTTTTCTTTTAATTTTTTTTTTTTTCTGGGGCCCTTTTTAATTTTAATTTTTTTTAAATTTTTTTTTTTAAGGAAATTTTTTTTTTTTTTTTAAAAAAAACCGTTCAGACCCTTTATGGGGTCCGGATTTATCCTTTGGTTAGGTTACCAGTTTGGGAAAAGCTCGGGGTCCCGGGGGAAAAAAATTTGCCCCACCACTCCGGGACCTGGGGTGCCCCCCTCTGCATCAGGGCATCACCCCAAAAACGCACAGAACTGCAGCACTCCCAAAATATTGTGAGCGAAAATTAACAAATGGGAATCTCGACAAAACGTAAAATCCAGGGTTAACCCACATCAAAGATGCTAAATTTTAAAGGGTCAAATTTGCAAGTCAAAAAAATGTGAAAATCGAGTAGTCTAAATCCAAGCCCCTTGACTCAAGACTCAAGTCTCGGGCCCAGTCTTTGCTTCCCACCCTTTAATTTTCCTTTTTTGCATAATTTTTACTTTTGTTTTGTACATCCAGCTTCAAACAGTTGAAATAACAATCTTTTTGTTATTCCAAAGTATATTTCACTGCAGTTTAGACGTTACAACAAATGATTCTCTACACTATATATTGCTTGCTTTGTCACATAAATTGAAATGAGCCAGTTTAGAATTTTAAGCCACCAGTTATGGAGGAGTGATTTCTAAAGCTGGAGTATGTAAAGAAACTGAAAAACATAACACTTACAGAACTGTCATCATGACCACTGAGGAATGTAAATGATGGAAGGTGTGTCCTTACCATCTCTGCTTCCTCCCTCCTTGTCAATGTTCACCTAATACCTCCTCTGCTGGGCCTTTCTTGTCAAGGTGTTCACCTATGACCTCCTATGGCTGCTGGGCCTGTTCTTGTCAAGGTGTTCACCTACTACCCTCCGCTGCTGCGGCCTTTCCTTTCAAGGTGTTCTCCTACATTCCTCCTCTGCTGGGACTTTCTTGTCAAGGCGTTCACCCTAACGAACATCATCTGCTGGGCCTAGAATGAAAGGTGAGATATAGTATTTGTTACATCATCACATTCAAAAGACGTGGCTTCATGCGTTCCCACCCACAAATTGCAACATTTTCATCCACTTTAAAACACATACTCATTATAATAATAATAAATAGATACATAATAATACAAGTTGGTCATTTAGCAGACGCTATTATCCAGAGGCGACTTACGACTCACATGAATATGACTTCTCCACAACTTGGAACATCTCGGCTTCTCCCTTCTGCAAAAACACGACTTGAACGTGTCCAAAAGATTTACAGTGCATCACACTGCATTGGTCTTGGGATAATATGCTCTGACTCTGTGAGGTTTATATACCCAACTGCACTTGCGTAGGAGAGAGACTCCATATCAAAAACAAAAGAACTAGATACACTTTCTCGTCATTCACCACATGATTCCATCCCGACTTACATCAAGCAACTACAGGAAATATTTTTTAATCTCTGCAACATCGACTTCCCACAAGATGAGGGGGTGCCCTGTTCCGAATAAGACACACGACAACGTCCAAACTTCTCAAATCCGGTGAGACGCAACCACACATTCCTTCTGATCCTCAGAAGTACAAAAAGTCTATAAACAAGCTCCGCCTCTAGTGATCTCTCACAGCCTTCACACTGTACCCAGTACTCTCTCCACCAGTTTGGATATCCTCAAATGGTTTTCTCCAAGATTGGTACTCCGAATCAGCTGCTCCTCCATTCTCCTTGAGTTCACCGGCCATAGATTCAAAGATCCACATTGAGACCTTTGCGAAGGCCTCAGTTCACAGTCTACCATTGACAACCATTGAAGACTAACACGCAGAGAAAGGTCGTGCTATTGTATATTTGATTATAGATGGGTGAGTTTGACAGTCAGGAAAAATGACGTGTGCACTTCCATGGGGCAAGAGAGGTCAGTTTGTTGTGTGATTCTGGATGGCCAGATGGCTAGTAACCATGACATAAAACTGCCATGGTGGGGAATCGTAAGTGACTCCTTACAGCTTGTTTTCATCTTGTTCTTGATACCATGTCTTGTTTTGAGGTGTTTTGACTGATTTCAGTCAATGCTAATTTGGCAAAGATTCGCTAGCTAGCTAACCAACTACTGTAATGATGTATTTGAGAGACCAACAAGTGCTTATTGTGCCAAATGTATATATGTTGTCAAAATACATTGGAGACAAAATATAGCTTCAGAGCTGCCTGTTTTCACACGCACTTCACCGCCACACCATCCAATTTCTCACGCAAATAAAATCGGCAGAGACTCGGGTTCGTTCCATTTTTTCAAACTCCCCGACGGTAGATGGCGCTGTATGAGCGCCACTGAACCGTATGCGCTGCACCCCGAAGTTAGCGACAGAAAGTAGATGATACCCATTGCAGTCGAAAGACAACAGGAGAAAGAAACGGTCACTACCTCAAGAAGTCTGATAAGAAGCTGAGCTGAGACTAGGTATGTAACAATGAAATGTCGTCAATTGAGTACTCACTCTCTAAACTTTTAAATTCTTTGAAAGAAATTATTTGTTTGTGCGTAGTGAACTTGATTTAGTGGTGGTGAATGTAAACTCAGCTGATTTCGAACAGGTTAAGATGTATTCCAAAGAATTTAAACATAAATACAGGAAATGTGTGCAATAGAAGTATACCTGCTGTTCTTCCAAGCCACCGCACCAACTTTCACTTCTTTGAACTTGCTGCTTCAGAGAGAGCAGTCATCAATATTTTTGTTACTGATGAGGTGGGATGGATTTTTGCCGTGTTTTTTTCCATTCTGTGTTCTTGCTGATATCTGCAGGGATCCTCTAAAACAGGTTTCACCTACTTTTTTGTTAAATGTCTGTTATAGATGGTGAAATTCGTACGCAAGCTATGTTCCAAGTTTATGGTTCGCAGCAGCTCTGCAGTGCCATGATGGAGCCTTGTAAAATTGCCTTAAAGAAAAGGCAAACCATTTAACCAGGTTTAGTATTTGACTATTATTATGATCAAACATGTGGATATGTGATATTTAGCCCTTGTAACTTATACCGATAATGCTGTATCTGTGACAGGAAGAAAGTTGAACATAGGTTCACAACCAGGCTAAATTTAAACAGATTACTTGATGAGGGTGACATTACACACAGCAGGTGGATTCATTCCATGAAGCTGTGTTGTGTTTACCTGACAAGTGCTGTGGACTATGCACTTAAGAAGCTGCCACTGGAAGAGCCAATGATCAAGCACGCAACCATTTGTAGATGTACGGCCCAGAGGGCTGAAAGTGACATCGAAGATGTCCTGTACTTTTGTTGAAAGGTTAGTTTTTCTCTCTAATTATTGGAGACTATCATCTTAGCTAAAATACCTGTGTTTTATGATGAGGTGTGTGTTCACTCCTAAACTGCACATGATATATTCTTATGTGGCTTCTCCTCAAAGATGTGTATGAACTGCTGCTGGTTGAGACTATATACCTCAAACGTAACACACTTGTAACTCTACTTTCATAAATAGGTTTCCCCATCTCCTCCCATCTACCATGGGCCATAAGGAGCATGACCTTCTGGGTGAGGAGTTTCTAAATTATCAGACCCCATGCCAATGATATCCCTGCAGGACTAAACTGAAATGGAAAGCTTCTAGGCTGAAATGGCAAACCCGGAAAGCACAAGGTAAACATTTAGTTTTTTCCTTTTTGTCTTTCCTTTTGGCAGGTGTGGCTTGGCTACATCTGTTGCTTAAAATAGTTGCATGCTATATGTGTCATGCATGTAGCAATTATGCATGTTTTTATCTGAACTTTGTTAATGGGATCAACTACAGTATACTTTACAGTATTAAATCAATCAAAAATCAAGGTATGTTTTTCCATTGTGTTTTGAGTGCATTTTCCATAGGTGACAGGAGCCAAAGAATTTGAGAGTCTTGCTGCCGTCGCCAAGCTTGTCCCTGGTGTGCCCCATGCAAACGCAGATGCTGAGAGGGTGTTTTCAGTTTGGGACTGAACAAAACCAAGAGAAGAAACAGCCTAGCAAATTGGATGCACCCTTGTCCTCATAATGACCATAAAGATGGCCATCTGAGCCCTGCTTCAAATGGGAGCCCCCCCTCCGATATCATCAAGGCCTCCAAGAAGGCCACAGGCCAGTATAACCATGCCGACAGATCCTAGACAAGAGGCTCATTTGAGATGAGCCAGGTCTTCGCAGCAATCGATCCACTCGGCGATCACGCCCAATGCATGATGGTTAGATTTGTGTCCGACTTGATCCCGACTTTCTCTGACGTCATTGGCACACGTGGGCAACGATAACCTCATAAGATCAAGGCGGCACGCAGTTCTGAGACGCAGGCAGTGCAATTTGCCTTTTCACCGACTGCAGGACCCAGGCTGACCCAGGACAAAATCTAACTTTTAAAAGATGGCAGGTATGTAGCTTACTTGTTGTCAACAATCTAAACCCAACCCCGTCTGTTTTGCCCATGTTGTGCACGAGTCGGTTTTGTGACTAAACAACCAACCAGGTGTATATGATTGGCCATTCATTCAAACGCCATTATAGCTCCCCGCAAGTCTCACAACTTCTCGAGCAGTACAGCAGTTTGATAACATTCACACAGCACAACGCAAGCTGTCCTAGCAAAAATAATCAATCTACTCTCTGAGTTTATTTTATTTGAGGTTTAGTGGATCTTCAATATTTGAACATACTTACCAATATGCTGCGCTACTGTTGATAGTCTGCTAAAATAAATCTAAAAAAATACATTCCAGTTTTCATCTTGCCTAGCCTTCTGGAATACTTTTTTGGAACGCAGTCCGCTTAAAGGGGGCAGCGTCCCTATTTTGAGATGTATAAAAAAATCTCTCTAAATTACAAAAATAAATGCAATGCAATTCTAAAGAATAGACGACTTTACATTGCTAAATTATATTAAACAAAGCTTTTTAATACATATCACAATAACCAAATTATAGCCTATTAATATAGAGAGAAAGCATACCAAACCTATGACCCTGTATGACCCTAATGCATTTAGAAAAACTACACCATGTCTGGGCCAGTAGAAATTGGTTCGGGACAGTACATTTTTGGCCAACTGATACTCATAGCCTATGAATGGGACCCATGGTTTTTAGCTGACCAGGTCATGAGGTCAGGAAAAACCCCCCAGCCCCAGAAAAGGACATGGACACATTTGCGACTACCACTTTTGAAACCTGTGGTGCAAACTTCTGCTAAACACACTGTTGCTTGTCTTTCCTTTCTGCACCTCCTCCTGTAGCTGGCTGATCTGCTGCTGTATCTGCTGCATCTGTTGCTGCTGCTGTTGATTCAAAATGAAAGCCCTGTAGCAGTGGCTAACATCTCTGGTGTGCTATCAGGAGTGCCAGTGCTGTGAACAGGTGTGGTGTCTCTGCCACCACCTTCACACATGTCTGCACCTGGTGACTCCTCATCATCAGGCCTCTCCACCTCTATAACCCCACCAGGTGATCCTCATCATCAGGCCTCTCCATGACTATAACTCCACCTGGTGACCCCTCATCATCAGGCCTCTCCACCTCTATAACTCCACATGGTGACTCCTTATCATCAGGCCTCTCCCACCTCTATAACCCCACCTGGTGACTCCTCCCATCATCAGGCCTCTCCATCACTATACTCCAACCTGGTGACCCGCTCATCATCAGGCCTCTCCCACCTCTATAACCCCACCTGGTGACCCCCTCATCATCAGGCCTCTCCATGGACTATAACCCCACCTGGTGACCCCTCATCATCAGGCCTCTCCATGGACTATAACCACACCTGGTGACCCCTCATCACCAGGCCTCTCCATGACTATAACCCCACCTGGTGGACCCCTCATCATCAGGCCTCTCCATCACTATAAACCCACCTGGTGACCCCCTCATCACCAGGCCTCTCCATGACTATAACCCCACCTGGTGACCCCTCATCATCAGGCCTCTCCACCTCTATACCCCACCTGGTGACTCCTCATTACCAGGGCCTCTCCATGGGATATAACCCCACCTGGTGACTACCTCATCATCAGGCCTCTCATCATGACTATAACCCCACCTGGTGACCCCTCATCATCAGGCCTCTCCACCTCTATAACCCCACCTGGTGACCCCCTCATCATCAGGCCTCTCCATCACTATAACCCCACCTGGTGACTCCTCATCATCAGGCCTCTCCATCACTATAACCCCACCTGGTGAATCCTCATCATTCAGCCTCTCCAGCACTATAACCCCACCTGGTGACCCCTCATTCAATCAGGCCTCTCCATGACTATAATCCCACCTGTGACTCCCTCATCATCAGGCCTTCTCCATGACTATAACACCACCTGGTGACCCCTCATCATCAGGGCCTCTCCACCTCTATAACCCCACCTGGTGACCCCTCATCATCAGGCCTCTCCATGACATAACCCCACCAGGTGACTCCTTCTCATCAGCCTCTCCATGACTATAACCCCACCTGGTGACTCCTCATCATCAGGGCCTCTCCATCACTATAACCCCACCTGGTGACCCCTCATCATCAGGCCTCTCCACCTCTATAACCCCACCTGGTGACTCATCATCAGGCCTCTCCATGACTATAACCCCACCTGGTGACCCCTCATCATCAGGCCTCTCCACACTCTATAACCCCACCTGGTGACCCCTCATCATCAGTCCTCTCCATGACTATAACCCCATCAGGTGACTCCCTCATCATCATCAGGCCTCTCCACCACTATAACCCCACCAGGTGACTCCTCATCATTCAGGCCTCTCCATGACTAATACCCCATCAGGTGACTCCTCATCATCAGGCCTCTCCATGACTTATAACCCCACCTGGTGACCCTCTCATCATCAGGCCTCTCCATGGACTATAACCCCACCAGGTGACTCCTTCCTCATCAGGCCTCTCCATGACTATAACCCCACCTGGTGACTCCTCATCATCAGGCCTCTCCATCACTATAACCCCACATGGTGACCCCTCATCATCAGGCCTTCTCCACCTCTATAACCCCACCTGGTGACTCATCATCAGTCCTCTCCATGACTATAACCCCACTGGTGACCCCTCATCATCAGGCCTCTCACTCTCTATACCCCACCTGGTGACCCCTCATCATCAGGCCTCTTCCATCACTATAACCCCACCTGGTGACTCCTCATCATCAGGCCTCTCCACCTCTATTAACCCCACCTGGGTGGGGAATCCCAACACCTAAAGATGGATGGGCTGCAGCAGTCTTCTAAAGGAAAACATGTTTTTCAGAGTTTGTCAAAGTAAGTAATAAAACATTGTTAGTGGTTTATTCTCACAACAAATACAGGTTGGGGCGGGGTGGTTTCTTTTTTTAGTGTTGTTTTGATCATTCACTCAAGACAGCTGGGCAAAGATACATCAAAAATGTATTCTGTTTCAAAAGTACAAAATACCCTCCAAACAAAATATCAACATGATCAAAGTACTGATGGGAAACTGAGGCTTTCTGAAGGCTTCGGAGCTTTACATCACGCTTCCCCTTTTTTGCCTTCAAGTTGACTATTTAAAAAAAATTAAAATAATCTATGGGCATTATTTAGGATGCTTAAGACAGAAGCTTATACTATACTAAATAAAACAAATTATGCAGAAAGTGTGGTTTCACATGAAAAAATAAATCTAAAATATTTAGCCTTTGACAGGATTGGACCTCATACCCTTATGTACCTGAATGTTCCATAGTTCCCTGCTCTACCTGCTAAGCTACCAGTCAGGTGAAACTACATGTAGAAAATCCTAACTATATGTGTAAGTTATGGTGTCCAATAGAGGTTTGGTGTTTGGAAAGTGCTTAGAATCGGAGAAAGCACCAGAACCATGGTGAAATCAGTGGGATCTCGCATTTTGCAACACTGTGAAAAGCATGTGATCAAACAAAGCTTCAGACGTCATTGATGACATACTTCTGATAAAGTGATACACGCATCCCGCACACTGCATCGAAGTTAGCTGTTTAACGATTACGAGACACATGTTTCGGAGCTCCAGTAGTAAACGTAACATCACTAATTTCCAGTGTGTGAGTGACTCCAATTTTTGGGACAGTACATGCTCTGATTGTATGTTTAGTGTGTACAGACAACGGGGACATGGCCCTACGCAGCTGCGAGAGGCTACACCCAACGCTACAACCCAGCAGGCTCGTCGCCGACAGAGAAACAGCCCAGCAAGTAGCAACCTGAAAACCGAGCCAGGCTGCCAGAGGCTCAACTCATTCAACGCTTTCTATAGCTTTCCTTGCTGTCCCCAGTCCGCCTGGCCTGCTTGCTGCTATTCCAGTTTAAACTGTTCTGCCTGCGGTTATGGAACCCCTACCTGTCCCCGACCTGCTGTTTTAAACTCTAATGATCGGCTATGAAAAGCCAACTGAGATTTATTCCTGATTATTATTTGACCATGCTGTCACTTATGAATATTTTTGAACATCTTGGCATGGTTCTGTTATAATCTCCACCCGGCACAGCCAGAAGAGGACTGGCCACCCCTCATAGCCTGGTTCCTCTCTAGGTTTCTTCCTAGGTTTTGCCTTTCTAGGGAGTTTTTTCCTAGCCACCGTGCTTCTACACCTGCATTACTAGCTGTTTGAGGTTTTAGGCTGGGTTTCTGTACAGCACTTCGAGATATTAGCTGATGTAAGAAGGGCTATATAAAATAAAATTGAGTTGAAATAAAATGATATAGCACTACTAAAGGAAAGTGCTTATTCCTCATACAAGCTCTGTCTCGCTGCAGAATAGACGGTCATCCAGGTTCTGCAGACGTTACATTTTGGAAGTTGCCCCCAAACGTGAAATGTCTAAGTGTTTCTGTTGCTTCTGCTGTTCTGTATCGTTCCATTTCTCCCAACGTCCACATTTCAAAGTTAAGGGTTAAGTTTAGACACTCATTCTGAATGGTTAAGGCAGTGGTTCCCAAACTAGTGGTTGAGGACCCTATGTGTGGTCGCCTGAAATGAAAATGGGGGTCGCGGGGAGAATTTAAAAAAAATCAGGGTATATATATCATCTTGTCTCTCAAAATCATTGTAATGGTGGTCAACCTTAAAAAATCTAAATGAAAATTTCATTAAATCTAAAAGTTCTAATTCAACCAGAGAGCCACCCTCAGATCGTGGGAAAAGGCAGCACATTGACCTTTGCATTTGAATCATTCCCACTGTGAATGCTAGGCCCCACTATGCTATGAAACCACACACTATTGCAGAGACTTTGATATTACTGGCCGCAATTGGGATATGGTGAAAAACAAGTTGTGTGGGGACTGGGAGGCACAAAAACTCACATCAATACCTTTGTGTCAGATAACACTGTGAAAATAAGAATGGAATGCTATAACTAGACTCTCCAAATAGATGTTAGCTGAGAGGGCCGAGATGTATTGACTTCTGTCAGGGGATGCTATTCCACGAGGACATAATTGTTCTGTCTCACGATTCCCGAGCATGAAACGGCACAGGGGATGTTCAGTGTGCTGCGTGGCTATATTAACAAAAAATAGATTCCATGGGATCGAATGGTGGGCTTTTGCACAGATGGGCTCCATCTACCCCTATCACGGGACGGCGGGCAGGCCTCTGCACTCTAGTTATGAATGTGTCCCCTCTGCCATATGGACCCATTGTATGTTACACCCCACTAAGCTATAATGGATACACCGAGAGCAAACTGGCGGCAAAAGAGCTGAGCGTAGAACTCAGAGATATGCAGCAGGTAACTTTGATTGTAAACTACATCGCACATGCCTGTTCGCAAAACTTTGTGGAGATATGGGATCAGAGCATGATAATGTTCTTTTTCACCACACCAGGCTTGGTGGTTATCAAGGGGTAGTGTTGGAACCATTTTTCAAATTGAGACAGGAACTGTTATTCGCAATGGATATAAAAAAACAGACTTTGTTGACTTTCTAATGAAATAAAAGTGTTCTCCTTGCCGAAGGTAACAGACATATTTTGGAAAACTGAACGAACTAAACGCAGGCATGCAGGGGAAATAAAAAAATCTACCAGATGAGTGACCGAATCAGCGAAATCCGTTTGACTGTAATCCTGGCTCAGTTGACGTGCCAGTAAGTGAAATTGAAACAGCTGATGGAGCTGTCATGTGTTTGAATGCTACAGAACAACTCATTCACGAGTCCTATGGAGGAGTTTTGGTTGCTGACTCAGAGGGAATACTGTGCCGTCTCCCTCCGAACATTACAACTCATGCTACGCTGATTCAGTGCTCTCGTCTGTATTAAAAAACAAATATCGATCCAGGAGCGATGAGGTGTGCACTGTTGACCACGCCCCCTGACTTTGAGAAGCTCCAACGCGTCATGCATCAAGCACACCCATGTCATTAGTGGTGGTGAGATGAGATCCATTGTCAGACCAATTTGCAATTGACTGCCATAGCTCCAATTAAAAAGTAAACCATTGACAGTTAATTACATAAAATGTTTCAATGTTTCACATGGTTGGGTTGCGAGAATTTTCAGATATCAAAATTGGGTTGTGGGCCAATAAGTTTTGGATGCCCTGGTTAAGGTACGTTTTGGGATAAGGATTAAACATTACCTTTAGGCACTCATTCCAAATGGTTAAGGTAAGGGTTACATTTTGGGACACTGGTTACAAACCAAACAATTTAAAACAAAGGGATTGAACACGCAACCTCTGCAAACACTAAAGCCTAATTGATGGTAATAGTGCTCACTGTTGTCCCTAGTGGCCAGTTTTGAAAGCATTTTCTGGACGTCTCTAGGGGACATGGTTTAGATGTCCAATTTTGACATCAATCTGGCTGTATTCCTAAAGTGAGAGTCTAAACCCAATTGTTCAGTTGTACGTTCTAATTGCCTGTTTTGTGTCCCCCGAGACCACAGCCACGGGGGACACGTCGACAACGCTCAGACGCTCTACTGCTCGGGAAGAAGAGCTGAAACCCTCCTTTAAAAATATTTAGCAGTACTGTAAGTATATTACAAAACTTCTTCCAAAGATTCCCTTAGCATATCCAATGCAAAAAAAAACCACAGTTTAAAAGGGTGACAGAGAGCGTTTATAGTGCAGGCTGAAATGGTTGAATTCATTGCCAAACAGCAGAATGTGTATTAAATATTTAAGTCCATATTAGTCCCTTTTTAGGAATGTGCATAATGTCATCATCATCATTTCTTTATCATTATGCCCACATCATAATGCCTTTTATATAATATCTATATTTACTAATTAAATGTATGCATTGTTATTATCGTAACAATAAACGTATTACGGAAGGCTTTGTATAAAATAAATACATAATGTCTTTACAAAAGTCATACTTCATTTTATATGTCCATTTTGAAGACAAAACACCCATGTATTGTTTCAGGGCTTGTGTCTTGTAATAGTAACTTTATATATGTCCTTACCTTTGCCTGTTGAGTTGGTAATCTAGAATCATATGTCTACAAGTAGAGATGCAGCTGACGCTTTATATAGGATGTGGGGCCTTAGTTGTATTTCATGATGTGATTGGTCACCTTTAGCTTGAAGGTTTTTCTTTTGTAGTCAGTCAGGTGATTTCTTGTAATCATGAAGGTTGTTCCAGTCTGTCTAGTTCAGGTGGCAGGAGCAGTTGCCCCTCCCTCGCATGCCTCCTGCCTCACCTGGGACAAATTTAGAGATTCCTGTTTTTCTACGGTCAAAAGACTACAACAGCCACAAGGCTGTTGGCAACCGTGAATGCAGTTGTTTAACATAGCAGTCTACCTATTTCCTGTAGTCCTCAAAATGATTAAACATTTTGTTTAATCTAATAAAGTTTTACTTTCAATGTATTCTTCAAATGGAGAACATGTATTAAATCATATCATAATATCGTTATTCAAATAAGTTGACTCACCCACATACAGTGGTGTCGGAATTATTGGATCCCTTGATAAAGATGAGCAAAAAATATTATAAAATAAATCAAACAAATATTGTATGCAAAACAATACATAATTATATATATAAATATACTAATACAATTGCTCAGAGAGAAAGAGATTTAGTATAACAGTAATAAAAAAAGCAATATCAAAAAGATAGTGTCAAAATTATTGGATGCCCTGTTTTCAATACCCTATCACCTTCCCCTTGCAAGCATAACGACGCTGAGCCTTTTTTCAACCACAACAAAATATGGAGATTGGAGAACATATTAGGAGGATCTTAGACCATTCCTCCATACAGAATTTTTCCTTATCCTTGATATCCTTCATCTGCGTTTATGGACTGCCCTCTTCATTCAAACCCACAAACCCCACCATCAAAGCTGAGACTCACATGAACACATACATGTCAGTTGTTTTGCTCTGCGATGAACACAAGCCTCACAGGACTCGTCTGAACCAGGTACCAGTTTAAAAAATATAATTGAATTACTTTAATGACAAAAAAGGGGTTAAATATGGGTAAAATAAATATATATAAAATTTCCTGAGCTTTCTTATATCTCAGATATAGGACAGACAATTTATAAAAAAACATATTTCCTTTTTTAATAAATGTTTAACTATCTGGTTTGTTATTCAGTGTGTTTCTATGGGCTAATAGCAGTAAGGCTAAATTCATTTTTTTTTATATACCTACAGGGGTCTTAAAATTCAAAATCAAATAGATAAATGATCCTTGGTATGACCAACTTAAAACAATCATCTAAGGATACCTTGACTTGCATTACACACCCTCACTGAATAATAAAAAATGTCCATGAAATCATGTAAACGCACCCCTCTACAAGCATGAGAGAAGTTATGGACGAACCAGAAATGTGACATATCTGTTAGACAGTTCACACAGTCATCATCCAGGATTACTGTCTTGTCATCTTTTTGGCAAACCACATTGGAACATTCTAATCTTTAAGTACATGAACTGACAGAACAGGTTTAAGCGAAGTACAGTGCCATTGTTGTCAGGAAGCTGTCTCCATGGTGATAGGAGGGAAAGGAGGCAGACTAGGGACAAGGGAAGGGCAGCCACCTGAGGTCAATAACTGCCCTACAAAGGCAAAGAGCAGTAACTATGCAAACAGTGAAACTGAGAAAAATAGCTTTAAAGGGGCAATCTGCTGTTGCTACATCATTTATTTTAATTTTTATGAATGATATATACCTATTTATTCTAGAAGAATATAACTTATAAATACCTCATGAGCTTATTAGATCAGAACCCAAATATATATAAGCTTGTTTTACTCCAATGTTTTTAAAACAATGTACATGTAAACAAACACTGTACAGCCTCAAAACATGGGTTAAAACTATAATGTTGATATCATGAATTGTCAGTCCTTGCATCCATGGCTCTGTTTATGAATTTGAGAGTGGCTACATTTCTCCAGGCCCATCCCTTAACTTTGGCCCTTTTAAAGTGTTTTGGCTGTCCAGAAAAATATATTGTAGGTAGATAAGTGATAATGCACCGAGGACTATTATCTTATTATGAAGTAATTTTGTATGCATATCAACATGAACACATGACCTTTGACCCCTAAAATGTTGATACTGCACTCTGCCTTTGTATGACCTTAAAAAACTATATGGGTAATGCAAACGCAAAGTGCATTATCTAAAAATCTAAATGTGTGTTAAAGGGATAGTTCACCCAATTACAAAATTACATATTGGTTTTCCTTACCCTGTAAGCAGTCTATGGACATAGTATTATTATTATATATATTGTAATGACCTGACTAGATCATAAAAGAACAACTGTCCAGACAGAGGCTTGAGTTTACGAATGGACGGTTTATTAAACCAACTTTACACCGGCTACTGTTTGGCCGTAGCCCACGCCAAATAAATGAAAGATAACCCACAAGCCAATCGTGACCTTCTCTTGTGAAGCCCAGACGTTAAAAGAGAGAGAACAAAAGCTAAACATGGTCTTAACTTCCAATGCTCCATCCCCCTGCCCAACCCCCTCCACGCCACTCCGCCAACCGCCAGGATGCCCGGCATCAGAACATTCCAGGCATTCCCGTGATTGGCAGATAGCAGGTTGATTGACATGTCGGACCCCGCGAACACTGGGTACTGGTAGGTACAACACAACCATCTACTAGCCTAACACACAACACACAGCTGTCTGTGCGGGTCGCTACACAGCCCCCCCACCACAAAGTCCCTCGTCCCCGAGGGAACAAACAAAGTCTCTGAAGCGACCCGGAGGTCTCCTTTGCCTGCGTGGCTGTGATGGCCGCAGAGTGCCCCTCTGGGAACCAGGGGATGAAGGCAAGGACATGGGGGACAAGGAAGCGGGAACGGGTAATACAGTCCGTGGCTCTGGGGAACCACGCGGTGACACAGGGGGAGTGGGCTGTCTGGAGCCTTGTCTGCGGCACCTGGGGGTGGGTGCCTGGAGAATGTCATTGCCAGAGAGGGGAATTGTGGGGGTTCCTGGGGTTTGGGGAGAAGAGGCCCCTCTATATGGGGCTAACCTGTCCCGGTGCAGTGTCACCTTTCTCCCCCTGGGAGGAAGCTGCACCCGGTAAACAACCTCCCCTACCCTCTCCAGGACACTGCAGGGTCCCACCCAGTGACTGTCCAACTTGGGGCATCTGCCTTTTTTCCTTAGCGGGCTGTAGACCCAGACCAGCTCCCCAGCCACAAAGTGCCTTCCCCGGGTGTGCACGTCATAGTTCCTCTTCTGCCTCACACCTGCATTCAGCAGCTGCTCTCTGGCGAAGGTGTGGGCTGTCTCCAGGCGGTCCTGGAGTCTCCGGGCATACTCAGGCCCCGGGGAAACATGAGGGCTATCCAGGGGCCGACCAAACGCCATCTCCGCAGGGGTACGGATCTCTCTCCCCAGCATGAGGAGGGCAGGTGTGCAGGAGGTGGAGTCTTGGACAGCGGAGCGGCATGCCATGAGGACCATAGGCAGATGCTTGTCCCAGTCACGCTGGTGTTTGGAAGAGACGATGGCCAGCTGCTGTCCAAGTGTTTTGTTGAAGCGTTCCACACAAGGCCATCACTTTGAGGATGGAGAGGAGTAGTGCGGGTCTTGTGCATACCCAGCCTCTCACACATGGTGGCGAACACACGGGACTCAAAGTTTTCTGCCTTGGTCGCTGTGGATGGACTCTGCAGCTCCAAACCTGCTGAACATCCCCGCTGTCAGGGCGTCGACGATGGTCTCTGCCTCCTGGTCAGGCAGAGCATAGGCCTCGGGCCATTTTGTGAAATAGTCCATGGCCGTGAGCACCCAGCGGTTTTCCACTGTCTGTGGTGGGGAACGGCCCAACTACATCCACTCCCACCCTCTCCATGGGAGCCCCCACTGGGAACTGTTGGAGCTGAGCATGAGAGCGGCCTGGGGGGCCCTTTCTCGCTGTGCAGTTGTCACAGCGGCGGCAAAAGTCTTCCACATCCCTCTTGTGCTGCCCCCAGTAAAAGCCCTGACGGAGGCGGCGCAGTGTTTTTGTGACCCCAAAGTGTCCAGTCCCCCACCCCCCCATGAGTACTCTGGAGCACAGCCTCCCGCAAAGCTTTTGGGACCACCACCTGCCACCTCTCCTCCCCCGTAGCTGACTCCTTCCATGCCCGCTGTAACACGCCATCAGCCAGCCGCCGTCGCTCAAACTTTGACCACAACCCTTTGGTCGCGAGTGAGAGCGCTGTCACCTCTTCCCATGGTGGCCTCACCTGCGCCTCTACCCACTGTAGCACTGGCTGTAGGTCTGTGTCCCGTCCCTGCTGCTGCCCCCATTCAGCCACGTCGACAGTCTGCAGCTCACAGCAGACAGGCCCGCTCGCCCGACACACTGTGGCACAGACCCCCTCCTCTGCACACAGCTCTCTCTCCCGTCCCTCTCTCCGTTCACAGTGGCGGCAGCCGTCTGCAGTACAGGGCCGACGGGACATGGCGTCGGCGTTGGAGTGGCGTGCCCCTGCCCTGTGCACCACCGTGAAGTCATACGGCTGAAGCTCCTCCAACCAGCGTGCCACCTGCCCCTCTGGCTCTCTGAAAGACATGAGCCACTGGAGAGCAGAGTGGTCAGTCCTTACAGTAAAGGGCAGACCACCCAGGTAGTACTTGAAGTGTTTGACGGAAGCCAGAACAGCCAAGAGCTCCCGCCGGGTGACACAGTAGCGGCGCTCATGCTTGTCAAATGTTTTGCTGAAGTACGCCACCGCTCTCTCCCCTCTGGCCCCACCTGGGCCAGCACCCCACCCATGCCCACATTGCTCGCGTCTGTGTCCAGGATAAAGGGCAATGTGAGGTCAGGGGGGGCGAGCACGGGGGCCTCGATCAGTGCACGTTTGAGGGTGTTGAACGCCGCCTCACACTCCACTGTCCAAGTGAAAGCCTTGTCCTTCGGCAGCAGGCGGTTCAGTGGAGCAGCAACGCTTGAGAAGCCCCGTACAAACCTCCTGTAGTACGAGGCCAGGCCCAGGAAGCTCTTCAGCTGACGCTGGTCGGTGGGGGTGGGCCAGTCTCTGACAGCCGCTACCTTGTCCTCCATGGTGCTGATCCCCTCCTTCCCCACTCGGTGGCCCAAGAAGGACACCTCTCTCCTCATGAAGTGGCACTTCTCGGGGTGGAGCTTCAGACCTGCGGCAGCCACCCTCTCCAGCACACACCGTAGCGCCCCCAGGGCTGACTGGAAGGAGCTGCCATGGGCCAGGATGTCATCGAGGTATACCAGACACTGCTGTCGGGGGATGCCATCCAGCACCCTGTCCATCAAACGCTCAAAAGTAGCTGGAGCGTTGCACAGGCCAAAGCACAGGACCTTGAACTGCCAGTGTCCTCTGTTAGTGGAGAACGCAGTTTTGGCTCTGGCCTCTGGGGAGAGGGGCACCTGCCAGTAGCCACTGCGGAGGTCTAGTGAGGAGAACCAGGAGGACCCCCCTAACCAGGTCCAGCGACTCTCATCGATACGTGGTATGGGGTATGAGTCCTTCCTGGTTACCTCATTCAACCGCCTGTAGTCCGCACAGAACCTCAGCTTGCCCCCCTTCTTCGGAACCATGACGACTGGCGCCGCCCAGGGGCTGTCTGAGGGCTCAATGAAGTCTGCCCGCTGCATCTCCAACACAGCCTTGTCTGCCGCCTCCTGGCGTGCCAGCGGGATACGGCGGGGACGCATCTTGATAGGTCGAGCATCACCTGTGTCGATCTCATGCTGCACCAGATGAGTCTGACCCACCTCTTCCTCACTCAGCGCAAAGCTGTCTCTGAATTCAAACAGCAACTGCCTCAACCGTTCCTGCTGCTCGGGGTCAAGACCAACACAGTTCCTCCCCCATATCTCCCTCACTGCAGACAGTGTCCTCTCCCCCCTCCCATCTGGGGTAGCTGGGCTGGGGGGGGCGCGGCCCGGGCTCACAGAGGGCTGTGTCGTGGAGGTAGCTGGGGGAATGTAACACAACGCCGTAGGTGACAGGGGGGCTGGGGAAAAGTCACACCCAGATGTGGGGGAGGGGGGGCAGCCATGAGTCTCTGCTGCTTTAACTGTTGGAGTAAAGGGTTTGTTGGGTTGAGTGAATGTGACATTAGGGGCCATGGTGACCTCCGGCCCTCCCTGGAAGCTCAGTGTGCCCCTATTTAGGTCTAACTGGCAGCCTGTGCTCCTAAGAAAGTCCAACCCCAGGATACAAGGGTCCTGCACAGCCGCCACCCACACAGGATGACGCACAGTCCTGCCCCCTACTGTCAGAGTCATTATTCCCTTCCCTTTCATGGGTGCCAGCTCACCTGTGACTGTGCGGAGCTGCACAGTTGTAGGCTCACACTGAGTCCAACCTGGCACAATATCTGGCCTCACCAGGGTTACTGTGGACCCAGTGTCCACCAGGGCGGAGCAGGGCACCCCCTCCACAGTGACAGGGACATGACAAAAGTCCCCAACACAGGTCCGGCCCCACCACAACAACAGGCTCCATCCGCTTGCCCTCGTCTGCTTCTGGGGGAAGTGGAGCCTTGCTTCCCCGTCTGTGCCGGTGGGCTCCTCCTGAAGAAGATGGTGGTTGGGATAGAAAGCCAGGGGTCCGCACTACCCGGTCTATGCGGACCCCGAGCCGTTTCCCTGAGCTCTGGGGGACATGGGGCAATCTCGGCGCAGATGGCCTGGCTGGCCACAACCCCAGCAGACCCTGGGACCAGGGCGTGTGTTTCGTGCCGCCTGTAGCGACACAGCACGAATGAGTTCTGTCATTTCAGCCACCCATGCAGGCTTTTTCCGGCTCCGGGCTGCTCTGCCCCCCAGCTCGCACAGAGGGTCTGTCTCCCTGCACCCCCACCAAAGCCCCAGCTGAAGCCCCAGCCCACACCAGCTCCCTCTCCAAAGCCATCTCCAAGGCTACCTGCAATGACTCAGGATGAGCCAGCTGGGTCTGTATGCGCAGCTCCGTAGGAGAGAGCGCCTGTATGAACTGGTCCCGTGCTAGCTCGCTCTGCACGGAGGGGGGCATGTGAGCATATGCCCGCCGAGAGAGGCTCTCAATGTCATTAGCTAGCACCCGTAGAGGCTCTCCAGGCTGCCTGCGTCTATTGCTCAGTTCGGAGCGCAGTAGCCCGGGCTGTACACACTGTCCATAGCGCCTCCTCAGTGCTCCCACTAAAGCACCATAATCACGTCTGTCCTCGGGGCTAATCAATATCAAACAGGCCAGAGCTTCATCCGTGAGGCATAAAGCCAACTGCAGTGCCCTATCTTCATCCGACCACCCCTAAAATGAGCTAACAGTTCAAACTGAGCATGAAAAGCTTCCCAATCCGCCTTACCGGAATACTTCGGGGTCTTAACGGATACGGACGCAGCGGGAACTGGGCGCCACCATGTTTGTTTACATCCTGAGCCCCAGATTCCTCGTCCCGCCACGTCGACGTCACCCCTTCGGTCCGCCCACCAGAATCCGCACGAAACACAGTCGACGAAGCACTCATGCCGGCTTCAGCCGCCATCACTCTAACGTCCTCCCTCAAGCGGCCTCTGGGCTCCGATGCCCTGGCGATCTCCTCAGCCAGAACCCCCGACGTCCATGCACACGCACCTCCTTGGCCATAATCGTCCCCTACCTCCACCTTCACTTTCAGATTCCCTCGAAGCATCTTCAACCCCCGTTCTCACCTACGGTAGCTAGCCACAGAAGTCAGCTAGCTAGCTGGCTAACTTTTATCAACGTTTTTACTTCTGACACCAATGTAATGACCTGACTAGATCATAAAAGAACAACTGTCCAGACAGAGGCTTGAGTTTACGAATGGACGGTTTATTAAACCAACTTTACACCGGCTACTGTTTGGCCGTAGCCCACGCCAAATAAATGAAAGATAACCCACAAGCCAATCGTGACCTTCTCTTGTGAAGCCCAGACGTAAAAGAGAGAGAACAAAAGCTAAAACATGGTCTTAACTTCCAATGCTCCATCCCCCTGCCCAACCCCCCTCCACGCCACTCCGCCAACCGCCAGGATGCCCGGCATCAGAACATTCCAGGCATTCCCGTGATTGGCAGATAGCAGGTTGATTGACATGTCGGACCCCCGCGAACACTGGGTACTGGTAGGTACAACACAACCATCTACTAGCCTAACACACAACACACAGCTGTCTGTGCGGGTCGCTACAATATTTTTAATGACAGCAATCAATGTTTGGTTTTGTTTCCTGGCAACAGGGCCGGCGTTATGGGCGGGCCTTAGGAGGCCTGGCCCGCCCTACCGTACGTCCTTGCCCGTCCAAATAAAATATTAAAATATTGATCATTTATTTGACCCAGTTGCGTGCCGACAGAAAGAAGCATCCATTTCAGATAAAGCGTCCAAGCGAGCAAAACAGCGCCCCTCTGTCTCAGTATGTGTAGACCGTGTATCTGATCCTGTCTGGACCAAAAGAGTATGGCATGTCATACCATTTCTGGCCAGACAACATTAGAGACATGAGCTACACACTGTGTAGTAAGACAGAGGGGCGCTGTTTCGCTCGCTCGGATGCTTTCTCCCGTGAGATAGCTTCAGCAGAGAGGAAGAGGTGAAGCGAGAGGGCTCACTCTCGCCAAAATCTGTCCAGAGTTAAACCCAATGTGTTTCTATGAGCATAATATGCAGACCTAAGCTTGTAGCCAGCCTTCCTGCCTTTGGGACAACTAATCCCATTGTTAGGGCAGAGACATAAAAAATAAAAATAATTGGTCATTTAGCAGACGCTCTTATCCAGAGCGACTTACAGGAGCAATTAGGGTTAAGTGCCTTGCTCAAGGGCACATCGACAGATTTTTCACCTAGTCGGCTCGGGGATTAGAACCAGCGACCTTTCGGTTACTGGCACAACGCTCTTAACCACTAAGCTACCCTCTTAACCACTAAGCATGAGCTCATGTCATTGTAAACAGATCTCTGGTTTCAGCCTCTTGCGAATTGGGAGGGAAAGTTGCCGGGTGCACACTGTACCAAAATTATACAATTACGCCAGCCTAAATAAAATCCTTCAAAATACTTCACCAGAGAGCAAGACTTCGCCACACTTTTTTTGTTGTTGCTGTGGATTGATACAAATCACAAGTGCCTAGGCCAAGGCCTATTTGGGAAGGCCTATTTGGGAAGCGTGCGTGGCAATAGGACTAGCTGATTGAGTTGCGCCTGTCAGTGAAAAGCATAAAAAATATGTGTGAAGATAATGTGTCTTGAGTATAATTGAAAATGTTGCAACAAGAAGAAAGGGAGGGGTG